>JADMLD010000824.1:0-7500 GCA_017589585.1 Phylloscopus whistleri | reverse complement strand
TTACAATTGTCTGATGCTATCCAGCATCTTCACATCATACGCTTCTGTTTGCAACCTGCAAACCAGCTCTGGCCTCCTGTATAGTTCACAAACTTAATGCAGATGTTAAATCCCAAGCATAGTGCATGTAGTGCAGCACACTGCATTCTTTCAGTCTGACCCACTATCAGTTGCATCATTTCAGGACTCATGACACGTACTGTATGTACTTACCCCAAGCTGTATGGAAGAGGAGGGTGTGCTGGGTATTCCTCTGAGTATTAGAATAAATTTATCCTCATAACTTTCTATTAATAAATCAGAACATGCCTTTTTTATTTGTGTGAATAATTGTAGCAATTATCAGGGTTACAGAAGAGGGCTTTTCATTTATATATAAGCTCAACTAGGATATGAATAAGTACAGCAGATTTATTACGTAAAGGTAACAGGCTTGATTCAAAAGAATGATCGTAATTGTCAGGGCACATGATCTCCTCACTATATTATCAGCAGTGTAATGTGTCTTATAAGTTTAGTCTGCAGTAATTGTGACCTTAAATTAAAGTAAGCTTTATACCAGGCCACTGTGAAGCCTCCTTTTGAAACACCAGACATTTATATCGTTCAGCTACAAAGTTTCTTTAGAAAACAAACCCAAACCCTCCCAAGCAATTATTAAAAGTTTTCTATAAGAGTAGCAGGCTACTTTTCATTTTAGAGAGGAAAGTGTCAAGACTGACCTCAAAGTAAATTACTACAAGAAGGCATCTGTTAATAGCACATATGCACAGCAGGTATAATCATAGCTGGGGTTGCCCTAGCCCTTTCTTATGCATCTAGGACTTAACACCAGGAATGCAAAAAGATGAATACATTAAGATATTTCAAAATCCTCTCTGTGCCCTGCATTAAATGCAACCAGTTCTTTCAGAAATAGCGTGCTGATACATGAAATAATAGCAGCTTTTTATTCTATTTGGTTGATCATGGAGCATTTTCAAAATCTTTCCAATTGTGGCCGCCCCCTCTACTTTTGAAAGCACAGTAGCACCCTTGTTTGAACAGGCCATCTTTCTTATAGGATAAAAGGGTTACTAAGTCTTCATAACCTGTCAATCCTGAGGGGTTTTTCCCAGGAAAACTGGTAATAGTGCCTTATTATTTTGAATTGTGAGTTGGTTTAGAGGATGAAGATGGAAGTCCACTCAGGGCTGAGAGAGCAGCTTGTCAGAATAATTTTATTGGCATTTTTATTCTGACTGGAATCAAAATATCAGGAATGAGCCGCATCAAGATTTTATATGGCTCATACTGCAGCCTCTACTTACTCTGCTGCATTCATTTGTTATGATTTTTTTTTTTAAGAAAAGAATTAACAAGACTGTTTCTTCCTTCTCTTCCTTCTCTCTTCGTGTTGACTTTTTCCAAAATCTTGTATGCAAATACAGGCACTATATTAATAAACTTGAGCTTATATTCCCATGCTCTCTACATTTCAAGACAAATATCATACCGAAACGATAGGTAGAGTGCATCTATAATTGAATTAGCCTTGGAAGCAATTTGCCCACATGGTACACTTGTAATATTCTTCCCAGAATAAATTTTTAACCATTTGATAATTAGCTTAGCCATACCTGTGACAACGAGTAAATTGTAAAACACCAGAACAGTATCTTAATTATCCTTTCTAAAGAGACCAAGCAATAATTTGCTTAATCGCAACGAGGGATGAAATAATGTAAGTAATTAAGTAAGAAAGTATTCCCACATGATTATACCCTTTCGTAATAATGTAAGGGAAAAAAAAAAAAGGAGAAGATGAGGCATTAAAAATGTATACCATAAGATTTCATATAGGAAATATGGAAACAGAAAACAAATTGTGATTACAAATAATTACTAAAACATCAAAGGGTCCCAGTACACATAAAAATAATTTTTAGCTACATAATTCCTCTAATCCTAGTCTCTTTCAATTCTGTAGCTCTATAACCTTTCACTGCAAAATTAAACCAAATGCTTCTCCTTTCATAAAATGCAGAAAAGGAGAAAGCACTGTAGTTATTTAGTCTCACTGATAGTTGCTTCTTTTTTATTTTTATTTTGTAATATGAAATACAGCATGTTTTCCTTGTATTTCCTGCAGAAAGAAGATCTTTCCTAGAAATCCAGGTAATTTCAAGAAATCTGTTTAGCTGCATATCGAATGCAACTGTAAGTACTTGATGAACAGATTGTGCTCATTTATTTTTACTTCTCTTCCGAAAATTAAAGCTAATGCCTACCCTCATCAGCTTAAAATTCAGAAAAGAAATTTCCACATTTGATCAATCATACACTCTTTGATTAATGCAAAAATATTTACCTTCACATAGCCAATGAATATTATACTGCAGCATGAATGAAAAAATGGGCCTCAAATCTGAAAATTAAAAATTAGATACTACCTACAATAATGTATTAAGCATGATTGGCGAAAGAAATGCCAATGAATATGTGGCAGAAATTATATGAGCCCACTGTATTTATTCCTTGATGTTTTTTTCCCATATTTTTATTGTGAGGAGTAACAGATGAAAAATACAAGTGTTTGCTAATAGGATTCACATCTTATTATTGGTGCTGATTTGCAGTTTTCCTTAACTCGCCATGATTACTTTTTTAGAAGCTTTCACTTTTCCCCAGCTGATCCTCATCTTGTTAGGCAGCATTAATGACACTTCAGTCATTGTGGCTTTCAAGCAGAGCCCTTCCAGAGTGAACAGAGAGTTGACATTTCCTGACATTTTCCCAACTAATTACAGGACAAATAATTAAGCATGTTCTCCTATGTAACAAATGAAGGCAAAAGCCGTCTGTCAGCGATGTTGATTGATGACACTCTGGGAGACTTTATCTGATGGTCCTGCCATGCGGTAGAGGGGAAGCAAATTTATTAGAATGAACAATGCAAATTCTGAGTCATCTCATCCAGTTATGCGCCAAAGCAATATCCATGTCAAGGTGAATGTGACAATGAAAGCAAAATATTTGCATTTTGTGGAGCAGGTTGAAGGGGAAATCAGAGCGAGAAGATGACAGGCCTAATTATTTTGGCTCATACAGGCTAGGACAGCTGTTTCTGGTGTCCTGAACAAGGCTGTCACACAGGTAACTAAATAGGTCTGCATATAAGTCTGTATCCAACACTGTACGGAGATGTCTACCACTAATGACCAACGCTAATGTTACTGCCATCCCTGAAAAACAGTAAATGTGTCACAGTGCACCTTCTGTATGGCAGTCAACATTTCGCTACATAATTACTTGTTAGTGAATTAATTCCTATCTGTCAGTATCTATGCCAGTGTCATTTTTAGACCATTACGAAATTATGCCATCACTATAGCAACTGCAAGCACAGTTAAAAGGCAAAACAGTTCAGATACTCAAGAAAAGTGCCTAGTTAGGCAGAAGACTAATAATATAAAATTCAAATTGTGATGTTGCTGTCTGCCATCCTAATTTTCTTTATCTTGATTATGCGTTTGATCATTGATCATTAAACAATAATTTAAGGTTTCCAATTTCAATCCATGATTAATATTTAATATAATTAAAACCTCAGCCACAACAGCATCTTTCCTATAAACAGACACACACCGTGCTGTCATTGCAATTAATTAGGAGCTAAAAAGTGACATGCTCAAAAATGAATCCTAATATCAGAGTTTACATGCAAATAAGAATAACTGATAGCATCAGGATGTTCTTTTCTCCCTGCTTCCTTTGTGGATTGTAAACAATGCCAATCTTAAAATCCTGTATCCTGACTCATTTCTTGTTGTTTTTGTTTTTATTTATTTATTTATTTATTTATTGCATGCATTCCATTTATCCAAGGAAAGTCAGGACCCATCTTACCATTAGCACCATTACGTACAGATTTCAAGATGCCATCTTGTTCACAGAAATATATTCAGAGTCTTAAGATAAATTATGTATATTAAGCTGTCTAAAATCTTCCAGACTGTTGAAGTTTCTAATGACATGTAGAAAAAAATTGCTGATATCTACAACTACCTTAAATGCATACAAGTCTAGGTTGAAATAGGGAATTCCTCACCTGGATAAAGCATTTCTTCATTTGCATCCTCCTCTATTTTATGTAAATGCTCAAATAAAGGAGAACAAATTCTTCTAAAACTTTCAGCACATATTCATCATGTTAATCTATGCAACATTGTGGCTTTTGTTAGAGTGCAAATGTTACAGTTGTGCATTTCAAATTATGTACGACAGCAATACGGTGGCCTCGGCTACTCTGACTCAGTGGGAAAGAGAATATAGAGAAATAATACTAAATTTGGAAAACCCGTAAGAGGCCAAATGTGTTGGTGAGTTTGGGGTTTGGATTTTCATTGTTGATTTGTTTTGATTTTTTGGGTTTCTTGGTTTGTTTGGTTTTTTTTTTGGGGGGGGGCGTTGTTTGTTTTTATATATTCAGTTTTTGTTATTAAGTATCATTTTAGGAAAGGAGAAATAAAGTACAACTTACAATGTCATTTTCTTTCCACTGTTAATAATATATGGCCAGTCAATTATCTTTTGGTTAACTGCTTTGAATTAGCTCTCTGGTATCATAATATGTATTTGTAAAAAGTTGGGGCTTTTTTCTTTGAATGTATGTACTGTCTGCAGAAACGATGTGAATATCTATTGCTTTCTGTCTTTCTTAACATAGATATTGTTTTCATTACTATGGTGTGTGTTTCTAGCAAGAAAATCATATTAAAACTCAATCACCTGAAATTAAAGCTGAATCTTTCCAGAAGAAAAACACATAATGATATAATGAAAATGTATAGATCATTAATGCTCTTCACTTTAAGTTACCTGAAAAATAAATGCTTACTTTTGACTAAAGAAAGACCCTTTCATAAGATGAGAAACATCATTACTTCCTCTTGCCACATGAAGGTATTTCTTTCACTAGGATCTACAAAACAGTCAGTCATCCTTATTTCTCTCTCTCCTAACTTCACACAGACCATTAGCATGATGGAATTGGATAAACTTTGCAAAAATGTCTAACTGCAGTATTGTTCTGAGACAGACCACTGCTCTGAAAGTGATGGGAAGATTTAATTTCTGTTCTTCTTAACAAGGTTAGAAGAGTTCGGTTCTTGGTTAACATTGACCACTAAATGAGTAGGAATCAATAGTTCCTCACTAATGCCACAGTAAGCCAACTCCTTTATTGACCTTTCCATTAACACTAAGCAGCTGAAATGCAGGAAAAAAATAGACTAATCATTTTAAATTTTTAACACCTACCAAATCAAGTATTTCACTGGCGTTTCGATGCTCTTCTGCCAGTCGTCTCATGTATCTACCTGCAATGTTTCATGTTCTATCAGATTTCAAAAGCCTCACCTTAGACTTATTTATCTAGTGATTGTCACTAAATAGTGTACTTAACACAGGAGTAACTATAAATTAAAAAAAAAAAGGGCACACATGAAATAAAGAGGTTTTGTCCAATTAAAAAACTTTTGTATATCACAGTTACTCAGAGACACTTTTCAGACAAGTAAACAATGAATGAACTTGATAGAGATGATATACAAATTTGATACAAAAAGCCAATGGGAGAGTTTCTGTCTAATGATCCCAGTCAATCTAATTAATGTATTCTGCTACATTACATTTTAAGAAGTGACCATTGTGTAATACACTTTGAAATATGCACAAGCTAATGGGATAAGATACAAAAATTATTATGCTGACAGTAAATCATATTACATTCCTAATAAGCATTAACTAGATAACTAGGTCAAAGCAGTATTATCTTAATTGATTTTTCAAAAGAAACCTGACAGAAAAATGTCAATGCTCGAATATTTCTTCATGCATCATTAAAACAAGATTGGCTTTTAACAAAAGAAGAATCCTTCACAGAATTGATTCTTGCTTCAGGCTGCCTGCAAGTAAGTGTATTACATAAAAATCTATACAGGATATTAAAACAACACCACTCTGCAAGACAGTTACAATTAAAAGCTGACACCCCCCACCATGTGTCTACTACAGTAGCTTGCCAGTAAATGTATTTAAAGTCTTCAGAGCCGTATATGAAAATCAGTCAGTTTTTCTATTTGAGTGGGAGGGTCACACACACACACACGCAGAGCCTAATCAGAGCTTTTAATTGAATCAGTACATTAACAACTCACCCATTTCATTGCTATATAACAATTAAAGAAACACGCAAGGAAACAGGAAAAAATGCTACCTTGGGGCTATAACTGTAAATACAAGCTCTACATCTAACAAAATGGACATTCCAGTGTGGAGAGAGCACCGTCCTGACATCAGAAATTTCCAATAGGGATTGTGATGCAAAATGCAATATGCAGAACAAATAACAAATAATATCATCAGTAGAAAAATGCTACATAAGTTCAAACAATAGATCACGTTGCAAGTGCACATATATGTTCATATGTTCAGAGAAATGTTGGCTGATCCATCTAAAGATGAATAGCTCATAAATCTCAAAATCATGAATTCTAGTACCTTTGTGGCTAAGTAGTACATAAGGCATTGGTTTTGTGTAAATGATCACAGCTCCTTTGCTTGGATTGTGTAGTTTGTGAAGTTAGTAGCAGAAAATGCACTTAGTAATTTCCGGTAATTTTTAATATATATTGTTTATACAAGAACTTTTTAGAAATACATAATATTGTTACCACTTATTCAATGTGAAATAACTTGATTGCTAAACATTCTTCTGCAAAAAAACACCTGAGTTTTGCTAAAAAAGCCTACATGGGCTATTCACCGTGTACATTTTCCTTAATGCTGAACATATTTTTGTGCTCAGCATGCAATTTGTAAGTCATTACAATATTAAAAGTAAGGGAAGGATGATAATAGAATTTTTAAAACATTATTTTCAGGGACACAGGCTCCACAAAGTCTGTTCTCAGTCCTCGGGACAGAGAGAAGGAATGGGGCAAGGTAAACCTAAAAGTTCTGTGAAGATCTAGACTACCAGAAATTATTTGGACCATAAACCTAATTCACAAGGGGGCTATCGACTTCACCAGCTCTGCCTTGTTTAGCTCTAGAGAATTTGTTTTTTTATATCACCACCTGATTTGAATGTTCAGTTTTACATAGATTCTCTGAGATTTCATAGTAGGAAGTGTCAGGAGTGTGGTTCTGTTCTAACTCTTGTTTGTTTTGTTTTTTAAGTCAGGTGTAAAAGCAGGTGCAAATTTTCTAGAAGGAATGAGGTCTGATAATCTCTGGGTAGCATTAGCATTAGCCCAAATTATCATAAATTCGGTAAAAGACACTTTTCAAGCAGGTAGTACTGTGGGTTGTGCAATGTCCTATTAAATAGTGGACAAATGTTGTCCCTTAAATGAGTGCATATAAATAAATGATAGAAAAAAGCAGGCAAATCCTGGGAAGCTGGAGCAAAGTCACCTCATGCAACGCGAATCCAGTGGCTATTCAGCACCTTTG
>JADMLD010000187.1:0-32254 GCA_017589585.1 Phylloscopus whistleri | reverse complement strand
CCCCGGCTGGGAGGGTCTGGGGGCGGCCTGGAGCTGAGCGCGGGGACCCCGCCCGGGCCCCGATCCCCGCTCTCCTGCCCCTAGACCCCGCTGGGGCCCCGATCTCCGCCGGGATCTGTGATCCCCGGCCCTGATCTCCGCTCTCCTGCCCCCCAGACCCCACCGAGCCCAGATCTCCGCCGGGATCTGCGATCCCCAGTCCCGATCCCCGCTCTCCTGCCCCCTAGACCCCGCTGGGTCCCGATCTCCGCTCTGCTGCTCCGCAAACCCCGCTGGGATCTGCGATCCCCGGCCCTGATCTCCGATTTCTGCCCCCCAGACCCCGCCGGGCTCCCATCTCCGCTCTGCTGCCCCCCGGACCCCGCCGGGATCTGCCATCCCCGGCCCCGATCCCCGCTCTCCTGCCCCTCAGACCCCGCCGGGATCCTCGATCCCCGGCCCCGGCTCCCCGCGGAGGCAGCGGCGCTCTCGCCGAGGTTTCCCCGCACGCCCAGCCCCACCGGGACCCCGGCCCGGCCGGGAGCCCAGCCCCGGGAGCCGCCCTGGGTCCTTCCCTGCGGCTCCCGGATCGCCTCCCGCTGCGCTTGCCTGGGCACGCAGCGGCTCCTGCCCGGCCCTGGCACCCCAAAGTGTCCCAGCGATGTCCCTGCCATTCCCTGGCACCCCAAAGTGTCCCAGCGATGTCCCTGCCATGCCCTGGCACCCCAAAGTGTCCCAGCGATGTCCCTGCTCGGCCCTGGCACCCCAAAGTGTCCCAGCGATGTCCCTGCCATGCCCTGGCACCCCAAACTCTCTGAGCACACATTTCACAATCATTCCCTGTCCCTGCCCGGCCCTGGCACCCCAAAGTGTCCCAGCGATGTCCCTGCTCAGCCCTGGCACCCAAAACTGTCCCAGCGATGTCCCTGCTCAGCCCTGGCACCCCAAACTGTCCCAGCGATGTCTCTGCCATGCCCTGGCACCCCAAAGTGTCCCAGCGATGTCCCTGCCCGGCCCTGGCACCCCAAACTGTCCCAGCGATGTCCCTGCTCGGCCCTGGCACCCCAAAGTGTCCCAGCAATGTCCCTGCCCAGCCCTGGCACCCCAAAGTGTCCCAGCGATGTCCCTGCCCGGCCCTGGCACCCCAAACTGTCCCAACGATGTCCCTGCTCAGCCCTGGCACCCCAAACTCTCTGAGCACACATCACAGAGACATTCCCTGGCACCCCAAACTGTCCCTGCTCAGCTCCTGGCACTCCAAAGTGTCCCAGCACACATTTCACAACCATTCCCTGCTCCTGTGTGGCCCTGACACCCCAAACTGTCCCAGCGATGTCCCTGCCATGCCCTGGCACCCCAAACTGTCCCAGCAATGTCCCTGCCATGCCCTGGCACCCCAAAGTGTCCCAGCGATGTCCCTGCCCGGCCCTGGCACCCCAAACTCTCTGAGCACACATCACAGGGACATTCCCTGGCACCCCAAGCTGTCCCAGCGATGTCCCTGCTCAGCCCTGGCACCCCAAAGCGTCCCAGCGATGTCCCTGCTCAGCCCTGGCACCCCAAAACTGTCCCAGCGATGTCCCTGCCATTCCCTGGCACCCCAAAGTGTCCCAGCGATGTCCCTGCCCGGCCCTGGCACCCCAAAGTGTCCCAGCGATGTCCCTGCCATTCCCTGGCACCCCAAACTCTCTGAGCACACATCACAGGGACATTCCCTGGCACCCCAAACTGTCCCCGCTCAGCCCCTGGCACTCCAAAGTGTCCCAGCACACATTTCACAACCATTCCCTGCTCCTGCCCGGCCCTGACACCCCAAACTGTCCCAGCGATGTCCCTGCCATGCCCTGGCACCCCAAACTGTCCCAGCGATGTCCCTGCCATGCCCTGGCACCCCAAACTGTCCCAGCGATGTCCCTGCCATGCCCTGGCACCCCAAAGTGTCCCAGCCCGCCCTGCAGGGCCATCCCCTGGCACCCCAAACTCTCTGAGCACACATCACAGGGACATTCCCTGGCACCCCAAACTGTCCCAGCGATGTCCCTGCCCGGCCCTGGCACCCCAAACTGTCCCAGCGATGTCCCTGCTCAGCCCTGGCACCCAAAACTGTCCCAGCGATGTCCCTGCCATTCCCTGGCACCCCAAAGTGTCCCAGCGATGTCCCTGCCCGGCCCTGGCACCCCAAACTGTCCCAGCGATGTCCCTGCTGCCGCCTCTCCAGCTGGGAGCGGGGCTTTGTGGGGGAAGGTGCGAAAGGAAAACCTTTCTCAAACCTGCTCAGGTTTTGAGAATATGGAACCTGTCAGTGAAACAGAATCGAGAGCGAGTTTGATGTCTAAAGTCACTGGACAACTGGCTGCTGAAGGTAATTAATTAATTAATTAAGGTAATCAATCCCCTTTTGATTAAACAATGCCCTTCTCCTCACCCAGCCTCGATGGGCGCCCCGTCCCTCTTGAAGGACACCCGGAGGGGACAGAGGGGGCGGCCGGGGTGTCCCCAGCGTCCCGGTTCCTCCCCGCGGTCCCCAGGGAGGGATGGGATGTGGGGAGCGGGTTTGGAGGGGCACGGGGGGTTGGTGGGGGTCGGAGAAGGTGAGGAAGGAAAGGCTGATAGATGTGACTGCTCAGGTTTTGAGAATATGACACCTGTCAGTGAAACAGAATCGAGAGCGAGTTTTGATGTCTAAAGTCACTGCACAACTGGAGAACAAGAGTGTGGCCGGCTGAATTTAATCCCCTTTTGATGAAACAATGCCCTTCTCCTCACCAAGAGCCCAAGGGTCAGAGCAGACCCCGCCAGCTCGGCAGGAGGGGTTTAAAGAGTCGTTTTTAGGGTTTGAAATATAACCCAGCATGGTCATGGAATGATTGTTACAGGCTGCGTGTGAATGCTGTAGGGTTTGTGTCTGGTACTAAATTAGTGTAAATTAGAATATTCAGGACAGAAGAAGATTTAATGGATTGGAACGGGAACCTCGCTCTCTCACTCCTCTCACTCCTCTCCAAAGAGGAGTTTTTAGGGTTTAAAACACAACACAGCGTGGTCATGTCATGATCCTTAGAGGCTGTGTGTGAATGCTGTAGGGTTTGTGTCTTGCGCTAGATTGGTCGGTGTCAGTGAGAATACTCAGTGTAGAAGAGGATTTGATGGGTTGTAACGGGAAGTTCCCCTTTTACTCCCCTTCAGCTCTACTTTTACTGTTCTTCAGCTCCTCTCTTGCACTCCTCTCTCTCTGGGGCTGCTCCGAGCTGCAGCTCTCAGCAGGGCCCCTTCTCCCGGCCCTGTGCAATAACCCCGCCCCAGGAGCAGCCCTGACCCCGGAGCGCTCCCATCCCCGTCCCACCCGCTCCTGCGGGGCTTCCCCTCTTCCTCAGCGCACACGGGACGGCAAAGCCCGGGGAAAACCAACCCCGGGGCGCCGACCCCTCTCGGGCAGCCCCGGAGGGCACTCGCTGTCCCCGGGCCGGGATTCCCGAGCCGGGAGCAGCTGGAACCGGGCCGGGAGAGCCGCGGGCTCGCCGGCGCTGCCCATCCCGGCTCCTCTCCGGATTTAACCCAAAAAAACCCTGCTCGGGGCGCACAGCGAGCCTGCGGGTCCCGAGCCCAGGATGTGGGTCCCGAGCCCAGGTTGTGGGTCCCGAGCCGGGGCTGCGGGTCCCGAGCCCAGGATGTGGGTCCCGAGCCGGGGCTGTGGGTCCCGAGCCGGGGCTGTGGGTCCCGAGCCGGGGCTGTGGGTCCCGAGCCCGTGGATCCCGAGCCCAGGCTGTGGATCCCGAGCCCAGGCTGTGGGTCCCGAGCCCAGGATGTGGATCCCGAGCCGGGGCTGTGGATCCCGAGCCGGGGCTGTGGGTCCCGAGCCGGGGCTGTGGGTCCCGAGCCGGGGCTGTGGATCCCGAGCCCGTGGATCCCGAGCCCGGCTGTGGATCCCGAGTCCGTGGATCCCGAGCCCGTGGATCCCGAGCCCGTGGATCCCGAGCCGCGGCAGAAGGCGCTGCCGGTGCCTTTCCCCTGCCCGGGACGGCTCGGCACAGCTGGAGCACAGCTGGATTTAACGGGAACGCGCACCCCGGGAGGGCGGCGCGTGCCCCCCGCCTCCGAACCCCGATTATTTCTCCCTTTCAGCGCATTCCTGGATTTTTAGCTTCCCCTCCATCTCGCTTTTCCCCCCTCCCCCCCCCCGGGGCTGCCTTTTCCCCCTCCCCGATCCCGGGGATGTGGCGGCGGCTCTGCCAAGCCGGGAATTGCCGGGCAGCGGCGTTAATTGCTCATCGCTCCCTTTTTTTTTATTTATTTTTATTTTTTTTTTCCCTCTCCGTGCGCTTCCCGAGCTCCCTCTGGAATCTCAGCCCGCATTCCCATCCTCCCTGCCCGGCCTCGGCTGCCGGCCAAGCCCCGCTTCCCTCCCCGGAGCGCGGGGATCAGCCGGGAGCCGCCGGAGGAGGGGGAAAAGCCGGCCGGGATCGCGGCGGGAATTTTCCCGAATTCGGGAATTCCACCCCGCCCCGCTCCGCCTTCGCTCCCATCTCCACACCGGGGAGGGAGATTTGAAGGGTTTGGGGGGACAGATTTCCGCGTCTCAGCCCCAAATTCGGCACCCGGGGGTTAGCAGGCACCTCCCCGCGCTTCCCCTCAGGGTTTTTTCCCCCCCACACGTTTTTTCTCCCTCGTTCCTCCCTCAGTTCCGCCGCCCGAGCTCGCAGCGCCTCGGGGGCCGGGGCCGGGCCCACCGAAGGCAGCGCTGCAATTCCCGGTGGGATTCCAGCCCGGGGAATCGGCTCCCAAATCCGCCCGCGCCGGCGGCGCTTCCCTATCTCGGCACCGCAGGCGGGGAACGAGCGCGGGGTTGGGGTGAAGGGAGTGAAATCCTGCGGTTTTACGTTTTATTTTTCTGCTCCCGCTCGGTTTCCAGCGGGCTCAGAGCGCCCCAAACAACCGAGGAACCCCAGGAGGGAGAGCGGGGAGGCCCCCGGGATGCGAATCCCCCGCTTCCCACCCTCCTCGGGGCCGGAGCCGCCGGGAATCAGGCGGATCGGGCCGGCTCTGCTTTCACACGGGAAGGAATGTTCCCTTCTCCTCCTTTTTTTTATTTTTTTTTATTTTTTTTTATTTTTTTTTCCCGGTGCCGGCAGCGAGAGGCGTCAAACTGACAAGAGCAGGTGGGCTTTGTTGGGTGAAATATATCCAAAAAAAAAAAAAAAAAGAAAAAAAAGAAAAAAAAGGAAGAAAAAAAAGAGAAAAATCCGGAAACTTTAGTGGCAAAGCGTGCAGCTTTCCTGGGATGATGTGCGGGTTAAAAGTTTAGGGAGCCGCTTTTCCCAGCGGAACGCTGCCCCTTTATTTCCCAAGCCCTGGCAGAGGGGAGAGGAGGAGCAGGGAGGTCATTGTGCTCCTGTGCTCGGCACTGGTGCGGCCACACCTCGAGTGCAGTGCCCAGTTCTGGGTGTCCCAGTTCAGGATGGACATTGAGTGCAGTGTCCAGCTCTGGGTGTCCCAGTTCAGGATGGGCATTGAGTGCTGTGTCCAGCTCTGGGTGTCCCAGTTCAGGATGGGCATTGAGTGCTGTGTCCAGCTCTGGGTGTCCCAGGATGGACATTGAGTGCTGTGTCCAGCTCTGGGTGTCCCAGGATGGACATTGAGTGCTGTGTCCAGCTCTGGCCCCTCAGTTCAGGATGGACACTGAGATCCTCAAACACATCCAGAGGAGGCCCCGAGGCTGGTGAGGGGCTGGGAGCACAAACCCTGTGAGGAATGGCTGAGGGAGCTGGGGGTGGTCAGCCTGGAGAAAAGGAGACTCAGGGGTGACCTTATCACTCTCTGCAACTCCCTGAGAGGTGGCTGTGGGCAGCTGGGGTTGGTCTCTTTCTCCAGGCAGCACTGACAGAAGGAGAGGACACAGCCTCAGGCTGCTCCAAGGGAAATCCAGGTTGGATATCAGGAAAAAGTTTTTCACAGAAAGAGTGATAAAGTTCTGGAATGTTCTGCCCGGGGAGGTGGTGGAGTCACCATCCCTGGATGTGTTTAACAAAAGCCTGGATGTGGCTCTGGGTGCCATGGTCTGGTTGAGGTGTTAGAGCTGGGTTGGACTTGATGATCTTGGAGGTCTCTTCCAACCCAGAAATGCTCTGAATCTGTGACTCTGTGACTCTGTGATTCTGTGACTCTGTGATTCTGTGACTCTGTGACTCTGTGACTCTGTGATCCTGTGACTCTGTGATCCTGTGACTCTGTGACTCTGTGACTCTGTGATCCTGTGACTCTGTTTCTCTGTGGCTCTGTGACTCTGTGACTCTGTGACTCTGTGACTCTGTGACTCTGTGATTCTGTGACTCTGACTCTGTGATTCTGTGACTCTGTGACTCTGTGACTCTGTGACTCTGTGACTCTGTGACTCTGTGGTTCTGTGGTTCTGTGATTCTGTGACTCTGTGACTCTGTGACTCTGTGACTCTGTGACTCTGTGGTTCTGTGGTTCTGTGATTCTGTGATTCTGTGACTCTGTGATTCTGTGACTCTGTGACTCTGTGACTCTGTGACTGTGATTCTGTGACTCTGTGACTCTGTGACTCTGTGACTCTGTGATTCTGTGACTCTGTGGTTCTGTGATTCTGTGACTCTGTGATTCTGTGACTCTGTGACTCTGTGACTCTGTGACTCTGTGACTGTGATTCTGTGATTCTGTGACTCTGTGATTCTGTGACTCTGTGACTCTGTGACTCTGTGATTCTGTGATTCTGTGACTCTGTGACTCTGTGACTGTAACTCTGTGACTCTGTGGCTCTGTGACTCTGTGACTCTGTGACTCTGTGATTCTGTGATCCTGTGACTCTGTGATCCTGTGACTCTGTAACTCTGTGACTCTGTGGCTCTGTGACTCTGTGACTCTGTGACTCCGTGACTCTGTGATTCTGTGATTCTGTGATTCTGTGACTCTGTGACTCTGTGACTCTGTGACTCTGTGACTCTGTGATTCTGTGACTCTGTGACTCTGTGACTCTGTGACTCTGTGATTCTGTGACTCTGTGACTCCGTGACTCTGTGATTCTGTGATTCTGTGATTCTGTGACTCTGTGACTCTGTGACTCTGTGACTCTGTGATTCTGTGGCTCTGTGACTCTGTGACTCTGTGACTCTGTGACTCTGTGATTCTGTGACTCTGTGACTCTGTGACTCTGTGATTCTGTGACTCTGTGACTGTGACTCTGTGACTCTGTGACTCTGTGATTCTGTGACTCTGTGACTCTGTGACTCTGTGACTCTGTGACTCTCTAATTCTGTGGTTCTGTGGTTCTGTGAGGAAGGAGCAGGAATCCCCTTCCCCGAGGCCGCGGGGCGAGGCTGAGGAGCGGGAGGAAGGCACCCGAGGGCTGCCAAGGGCACCCGCACCCTCCGCGGGCAGGGGCAGGGGAGGCGCGGGCGGCCCCGCTGCGGGGGCGTCGAGGGATGAAGGGAGAATCGCGTCCCCTCCAACCCGGCTAAGCCGGGAAATGAATCCTGATCCGGCCAAAAAAAACCCAGCCTGGAAAAAGCAGCGAGCGGAGAGGGAAGGGTCTCCCTTTCAGGGGAAACGGGGAATCCTTAATGCTTCCTCCCTCAGCAACTGTAATGCCGGGATGTTCCCAATCTGCTTTGAGGGATGGAAAGATTAAGAATAATAAAAAAATTGCAATAAAATATGTGTGAACGAGGGGGTAATTGTGGACAAATGCGGCATTCAAATTCATTTTTCAGCTCTTTTACACACCATTTCAATCTTATTTTCTGCTTGTTAATGAGATCTTGTTGGTTGGGGTGGGCACGGCTGCCCAGTATCGCTCGGGTAATTGCACATAATTTTCTCTCTACCAGCGATTTGCATCAGATTTTTCTTTTTTTTTTTTCTTTTTTTCTTTTTTTTTTTTCTAATTCTTTGCTATTTAAACCCCCTCCTCCCTTTTCTCCCCTCCTCCTTTTCCCCCCTCCTCGTCCGTTCCCCCCCCCGCCCCAAATCTCATCCTCTCCTCCCTTCCTTTCTTCCCCTCCCCTTTCTCCTGGCCCAGCAAGGCTCATTTGGAATGCTTATTACAGGCGCGGTGTCTCCGACAGAAAAAAAATAAATCGGGAAAAAAGAAATTAAAAAAATAAAATAAAATAAAATAAAATAAAAAAGGCACCAGGCGGAGAAAGGGAGCGGCGGCACTGAGGGAAGGGAGAGAGAGAGAGCGGCGCGGCCGCTGCGGAGCCGGGAGGGAGCCCTGGAAATCGGGGAGGGAATTTCCAGAGCCAGGAGAGAGCCCTGGAACGGAGGGAAAGAATTCCCAAGAGCCAGGGACCCCCGGAACCGAGGGAAGGAATTCCCAAAGCCAGGAGAGACCCCTGGAACCGAGAGAAAGAATTCTTAAAGCCAGGAGGGATCCTTGGAAATCAGGGAAGGAATTCTGAGAATCAGGAGGGATCTCTGGAAATCAGGGAAGGAATTCCCAGAGCCAGGAGGGATCCACGGAACCGAGAGAAAGAATTCCCAGAGTCAGGAGGGATCCATGGAGCCGAGAGAAAGAATTCCCAGTGCCAGGAGGGATCCATGGAAATCAGGGAAGGAATTCCCAGAGCCTGGAACCGAGAGAAAGAATTCCTAAAACCAGGAAGGATCCGTGAGGAAAGGATTTCTCAAAGCCAGGAGAGACCTCTGGAACCAAGAGAAAGAATTCCCAGAGGCAGGAGGGATCCCTGGAACTGAGGGAAGGATTTCCCAGTGCCAGGAGGGTCCCTGGAAATCAGGGAAAGAATTCCCAGAGGCAGGAGGGATCTCTGGAACTGAGAGAAGGAATTCCCAGCGCCAGGAGGGATCCAAGCCCCAGCCCAAACCCGGCACTGGGGATCCGGCTCCGAGCTCCAGGCACCGGGAACGAACTCGCCCAGGGAGCAAAAGAATTAAAAATAAAAATAAAAATAAAAAAAGAAAGCCACCGAAAGCCCTGAGCAGATTAAAGCAACAGCTCTGAGGAAGGGGAACAAGTTTCTCTTGGCTCTGGGCGCTTCTGGAATTGTCTCAATCCCTGGAGATCCCCAGGGCTCAGGAATAACAAATTCTGGAAGGGCTCAGAGCTCCTGCCTCGTTTGGAGCCCTCCCCAGGCACACCTGCCCCGTGCTGAGCTTTGCTTAGTTTGGGTTTTGGACCCCAAGCTGAGCTTCTTTTTTATTTCTGGGGTTGTTTTTTTTTTTGATTTATTTTTTTTATTTTGGGTTTATATATATATATATTTATGATTATTATTATTATTGCATTTGGGACCCCAAGCTGAATTTTTTTCTTTTATTTTTGGGTTTTGGACCCCAAGTTGAGCTTTTTGTTTATTTTTGGGTTTTGCACCCCAAGCTGAGCTTTTTGTTTATTTTTGGGTTTTGCACCCCAAGCTGAGCTTTTCTTATTTTTGGGTTTTGGACCCCAAGCTGAGCTTTTTTTTATTTTTTATTTTTGGGTTTTGGACCCCAAGCTGAGCTTTTTGTTTATTTTTGGGTTTTGGAGAAGCCAGAGCCCGACACGGAACAGGGGAACCTGGGCAGGAACTCCAGGCCCGGATCTCGAGGAGCAGCAGGAATGGTGGGAGGCACCAAACTGTTACAGGTGATATTAATGACCTAGGTCATTCCTGTTAATTGTTATGGTTAATTGATAAATAAAAGATATTAAGCGATAGCTGTGAGCTGCAGAAACGGCAGAAACAGAAAAGTTGGAGAGAGCCCAGCCTTGGTTCAGGATTCTTTGTGTCACAGGACATGAAAAAAGGGAGAAAACGGGAGATTTGGTGAAACCATGGTGAGCACAGTGGAAGGTTCCCAGGGACGTGCTGTGAGGAAGAGGAGAGACTTCATCCACCGACCACCCTGAGAGGGCAGGAGAGCCCAGACTGCCGGAGTTAGAAAACCCAACTGTGACCAAACATGGGAAAACACGGACTGGGGAGGGACCAAGGGGGATGTGTAACCCAAAAGTGATAAAAATGGGAAATTGTGGGAAAACACGGACTGGGGAGGGACCAAGGGGAGTGTGTGACCAGAAAGTTATAAAAATGGGAAATTGTGGGGAAAACACGGACTGGGGAGGGACCAAGGGGGTGTGTGTGTAACCAAAAGTGATAAAAATGGGAAATTGTGGGGAAAACTCCCAAAGCTGTGCGTGGAGCACGAGCTGAGACTTTGTGCTCTCCAGCTTTCCCAGGGCCCTGCTCGATTCAGCTTTCTGCTTTAATAAAGTTTATCTAATTAACAATCAATTATTGGGTCCTTTATATTTATCAAAATCCTCCCAAAACCCCACGGAAAAGTCACTTGAAAAGGCAGGAGGGACGTGGCAGGGGAGGCTGGGGGTGAAAAGGAACAGAAAATGCAGAAACCCCCCGATTTGTGTGAGGGGATCTCAGCACCAGCCATGTCTGACCTGCAATGCTCAGCTTAACCCCCTGATTCCCTCCCTCAGCCCCCAGCACGGCTCCTGGAAGGTTGGCAAATCCTGACTGAGACAGAACTGGGCTTAAACCCGAGTTTAAGGCCGGGCTGGATGGGGTTTGGGGCAAGCTGGCCCAGTGGAAGGGAGTTTGGATCAGCAGAGCTTTAAGGTCCCTTCCAAGCCGAATTCTGTGGGATGATTCCAAGGTTGATTTGGGTTGTCCCAAGCCTTATCCCAGCTCAGGGAGGGAAAATTCAGGCTGGAGATCCTGATCAGGACAGAACTGGGCTCAACACCGAGTTTAAGGCCAGGCTGGATGGGGTTTGGGGCTACCCGACCCTGTGGAATGGGGATTGGGATCAGCAGAGCCTTATGGTCCCTCTCGGCCCAAATTCTAGGGATGATTCCAAGGTTGATTTGGGTTGTCCCAAGCCTTATTCCAGTCCAGATTCAGGCTGGCAGATCCCAATCAGGACAGAACTGGGCTCAACACCCAGTTTAAGGCCAGGGAACAAGGTCTGGAGCTACCTGGCCCAGCGGAAGGGAGTTGGGATCAGCAGAGCCTTAAGGTCCCTCTCAACCCAAATTCCAGGGATGATTCCAAGGTTGATTTGGGTTGTCCCAAATCCTCATCCCTTATCCCAGCTCAGGGAGGGACAGTTCAGGCTGGCAGATCTCAATCAGGGCAGAACTGGGCTTAACACCGAGTTTAAGGCCGGGCTGGACGGGGTTTGGAGCTACCTGGCCCAGTGGGAGTTGGGATCAGCAGAGCTTTAAGGTCCCTCCCAAGCCAAATTCCACGGGATGATTCCAAGATTCATCAGGACTGGGTTAGTCCCAAACCTCATTCCAGCCCAGGGAGGGACAATTCCAGGCCAGGCCTGGCCTAGGCCGAGCTGGGTGTGAGCTTCAGCTGGGTGCAGAGTTTGTTGTTCCTGCCCGGCTCGGGGTGTCTCAGCCTTGTCCTCCTGGAGCTGGGTGGGGATTCCCAAACAGCTGGGGGATGATTCCCCCAAGGGATGGAAATCTGGGAACATTCACAGCGTTGGTGGCACCCCAAGCCAGGCCCAGCCTCGGTTCCCAGGCCACTCCCGGGAGGGAGGATGAGGAAGGAGCTGCAGGAATCCCACCCCGGTCATGGAGAGGCTCCCTCCTGGTATTCAACCTTCCCCAGGAGCTCTGCAGCTCCAGGGGTTTGGGCAGAGCCCTCGGGGACAGCCTGGGGACAGCTCTAGGCCAGCCCAGCCAGGCTGGGGACAGCTCTGGGCCAGCCCACAGTCCTCAGTGACAGCCTGGGGACAGCTCTGGGACAGCCCAGCCAGGCTGGGGACAGCTCTGGGCCAGCCCACAGTCCTCAGTGACAGCCTGGGGACAGCTCTGGGACAGCCCAGCCAGGCTGGGGACAGCTCTGGGCCAGCCCAGCCAGGCTGGGGACAGCTCTAGGCCAGCCCAGCCAGGCTGGGGACAGCTCTGGGACTGCCCAGCCAGGCTGGGGACAGCTCTGGGACAGCTCAGCTGGGTTGGGGACAGCTCTGGGACAGCTCAGCCAGGCTGGGGACAGCTCTGGGTAGGTCCAGCTGGGTTGGGGACAGTCCTGGGTCAGCCCAGCCGGGTTGGGGACAGCTCTGGCTGAAATCTCCCTCTCCCAGAGGCTGTCCCAGCACAGATCTATCCCCAATCTCTGCTCCATCCCAATCCCTGCTCCATCCCAATCCCTGCTCCATCCCAACCCCTGCTCCATCCCAATCCCTGCTCCATCCCAATCCCTGCTCCATCCCAATCCCTGCTCAATCCCAATCCCTGCTCCATCCCAACCCCTGCTCCATCCCAATCCCTGCTCCATCCCAACCCCTGCTCCATCCCAATCCCTGTTCAATCCCAATCTCTGCTCCATCCCAACCCCTGCTCCATCCCAATCCCTGCTCCATCCCAATCTCTGCTCCATCCCAATCCCTGCTCCATCCCCATCCCTGCTCCATCCCCATCCCTGCTCCATCCCCATCCCTGCTCCATCCCAATCCCTGCTCACTTCCAAGTCCCTCCTTGGGTCACCCCGGGGTCTCTCCTGGAAGGAGCAGGAGCTGAGGCACCACTCTGGGTCCTGGTTGAACCCTCAGGTTGAACCCTGTGGGATTCTCTCCTGGCCACAGCTTGGGAAGGGGCAATTCCTCCTTCCCAGGGTTTGGGGTTTGGGGTGGGAATGGAGCTGGGCACAGCCTGGTGGGTTTGGGGTTACCGAGCCCTGTTTGTCCCCATTTTCTGTTTGGGAACGGGAACGCTGCAGTGCCCACCCCAAATCCCAGTTCTCTCATTGGGAACGGGAACATCACAGTGCCCACCCCAAATCCCATTCTCTCTTTGGGAATGGGAATGCTGCAGTGCCCACCCCAAATCCCAGTTCTGTTTGGGAACGGGAACATCACAATGCCCACCCCAAATCCCCATTCTCCCTTTGGGAACGGGAACGCTGCAGTGCATTGGGTTTTGCTTTCCAGAGGAACCCCCTTCAGAGTTTTCCTCCCAAATTCGCCCTAAACCAGGACAGAGCCTCCTGAATTCCCTCTGTGCTCCTGGCTGATCCTTCCCTCTGCAGAGAGGAACCCCCGGGATTTCCCTGGAAAGCCACGGCAGGGCCGGATCCTGCTCAGCGCAGTTACCAAATCACCAAATCACCACATTAATAAATTACCAAATTACCAAATTACCAAATTACCAACTTAACAAATCAACAAATTCACAAATTCACAAATTCGCAAATTAACAAACCCAAAAATCCACAAATCCACAAATTCCACGGAGCGCCCCGTAAAGAGACCGCCCGAAACGCCCCTAAAACGAGGACAAACCCGCGAGTTCCTCATCCCGCATTTCTCGCCTCCTTCCGCTAGGAACAGCAGAGGGCTGGGAAAGGCAGGGATTTTCCATCGAGGGGGATGCAAAGCAGGCGCGAAATAAACCCGGGTTAGGCACAAAGGGAGCAGATGAATTTCCACGCCGCGCTATCTCGGCCCTCACATGATTAAAAGCATCAGGAAAAATAAAAAAAAAAAACCGGGAATCTCCTCTTCCTGGGGGTGCAAGGCTCTGTTTTCTTCAGGCCCGCCAGATAAAGGATCCTCTCTTTCCCCCCGTACAAAGGGCTTATGGGCTCAGGGATATCTGTCCCCAGCCTGAGCCTGGGGGCAGGGGAATTTGGGATTGGGATAAGCGGAGGGAAAAAAAAGCCGCGGTCTGGTCCTTTCAAACCAGCCCCTGATTCCGCGGGACCGGGCGGGAGAGGATGAAGGGAAATGGAAATTGCAGGGATGGGCTCCTCTGCGCCTGGGGCTGATCCCAGGCGTCTCATCCCTGCCTTATTCCGCGGGGATAAATTGCACTCGGGATGATCTCGGTTAATCCCGGGCCCTGGCCCGGCTAACCCGGGCCTGCCTTTGAATCCCAGCCCGGTGCTCTCGGAAATCCCTTGTCAGAGGGATATCTGCCTATTCCTCATCCCCGAATTTCCCTGGCTGGAGCAATATCCAGCCCCAAGCCAGTGACATTGCAGTATTTTCTCATCCAGCCCCATTTCAACATTTCCCCATTCTGCCTCGTGCCCGTCACATTTCAGTATTTTCCCATCCAGTCACATTTCGATATTTTCTCATCCAGCCCCATTTCAATATTTCCCCATTGTGCTTCATGCCAGTCACTCTTTCAATATTTTCCCATCCAGTCACATTTCAGTATTTTCTCATCCAGCCCCATTTCAATATTTTCTCATTCTGCCTCGTGCCCGTCACATTTCAATATTTCCCCATCCAGCTCTGTGCCCATCACATTTCAATATTTTCCCATCCAGTCACATTTCAGTATTTTCTCATCCAGCCCCATTTCAATATTTTCTCATTCTGCCTCGTGCCAGTCACATTTCAATATTTTCCCATCCAGTCACATTTCAATATTTTTCCTCTTCAGCCCTGTGCCCATCACATTTCAATATTTCCCTGTTCTACCTCGTGCCAGTCACATTTCGATGTTTTCCCATCCAGCCCCATTTCAATATTTTCCCATCCAGTCCCGTGCCCATCACATTTCAATATTTTATTTTCCCGTCCTAGATCAACCGATCCCTCTGAAGCCACTGCTGCCCTCCACATGGCTCCACATCCCACGAGCGACCGAGGGCGGAAAGAAAAATGGGATTTGGTGTCCCTGGGGACAAGGAGGAGCCCTGGCTGCTCGTGTTCGGTTCCACCTGAGCACAGAGGTGAGCCTGGGAGCTCCTGTCCTCCCCCACAGCTCACCCGAGCACCGGCAGGATGGTCTGCACCAGAATCCCAAAATTAGCCCCAAATCTCCGTCTCTGAGCTCCCATCCGTGCTCCAGCCGGACCTGGAGGAGCTCCAGGTTGTGCCTGACTCGGCCAGCCGGGATGAAGTGTGGAGACAATCCTTGGGATCAACCCCCCACCTCTGGAATGGTTTGGGGAAGGGCTCCAGGTGTTGGTGACCCCCTCACCCCAACCTGGCTGTGGGAATGACCAGTGCTGGGCTCAGGACAGAGCTGCTGACCATGGATCCATGGATCCTGCCCTCTCCATCATCCCAAGGATCCTGCCCTCTCCATCATCCCAAGGATCCTGCCCTCTCCATCATCCCATGGATCCATGGATCCTGCCCTCTCCATCATCACCACAGGGATCCATGGATCCTGTCCTCTCCATCATCCCAGGGATCCATGGATCCCTCCCCATGGCTCATCCCAGCTCCTCCAGCCCCTTCTGAGAGGTCTGCTGAGGACGGGATGGGAATTTGGGATGGGCAAGAGGAATTGGGACGCCTCAGATGGAGAATTCCCAAGGCACTTCTGAGAATTCCCAAGGGACTTCCACGTCCTGGCCTTGAGGACTCATCCTGGACTCTGGTGTAAACTTTCAGCTCATTAACAAATGGACTAATTGCTCTCCCTCCCTGGGCCGCCTGCAGGAATTCCTGACAACAGCGACCCCAACAGCAACAACAACCCCAACGATGAAAACAACCCCAATAACTCCAACGATGGCAACAACCCCAACAACCCAAATAACCCCAACGATGGCAACAACTCCAACGACAACAACCCCAAGAACCCCAAGAACCCTAACAATGACAACAACCCAAACAACCCCAACAACCCTAACAATAACAACAACAACCACCCTAACAACAACAATCCCAACAACCCCAACCCCAACTACAACAACCCCAACGTCGAAAACAACCCCAACAGCCCCAACGATGGCAACAACCCCAACCCCAACAACAACCCAAACAACAACCCCAACAACAACCCCAACAACAATCCCAACAACCCCAACTACAACCCCAACAGCAACAACCCCAACGACGAAAACAACCCCAACAACCCCAATGATGGCAACAACCCCAACCCCAAACAACAACCCCAACAACCCCAACCCCAACAACAACCCCAACAACCCCAACCCCAACAACAACCCCAACAACCCTAACAACAACAACAACCCCAACAACAATCCCAACAACAACCCCAACAACCCTAACAGCAACAACAACCCCAACCACCCCAACCCCAACAACAACCCCAACAACCCTAACAGCAACAACAACCCTAACAACAACAACAACCCCAACAACAATCCCAACAACAACCCCAACAACCCCAATGATGGCAACAACCCCAACCCCAAACAACAACCCCAACCACCCCAACCCCAACAACAACCCCAACAACCCTAACAGCAACAACAACCCTCACAACAACAACAACCCCAACAACAATCCCAACAACAACCCCAACAACCCTAACAGCAACGACAATCCCAACAACCCCAACCCCCACAACAACCCCAACAACAACAACCCCAACGACGAAAACAACCCCAACGATGGCAACAACCCCAACCCCAAACAACAACCCCAACAACCCCAACCCCAACAACAACCCCAACAACTCCAACAACAACAACCACCCCAACAACAACCCCAACGACCCCAACAACAACGACGAAAACAACCCCAACGATGGCAACAACCCCAACCCCAACAACAACCCCAACAACCCTAACAACAACAACAACCCCAACAACAACCCCAACGACCCCAACAACGACGACGACCCCAACGACCGCGTTGCCGGCTGGCCGCGCAGTCCCGGCGGCGCTCCGGCTCCCGGCGGAGGCGGCGGGCGGGCGGGCACGTACCTGCGGGGAGAGGCCGTTGCTGACGGGGTTCATGTGGTTGGCGGGGGCGGCGGCGTTCATGAAGCTCTCGGAGTAGCTGGAGAAGCCGTGCCGGGCGCCGTAGGCAGAGCCGGAGTCGGCGGCGGCGGCGGCGGCGGCCAGCCCGCCCTGGTGCATGGTGGAGGGCGGCAGCGGCTGCGGCCGGTGCACGGTGCTGCCGCCGTCTGCGGGGACACAGGGACACCCAACGGGCTGGGATCCCACCCGGGAAACATCCGGGAAAAACCCAGGGAAAACCCTTGGGAAACCCTCGGGAAATCCCTGGGAAACCTCCATGAAAACTTCAGGAAACCCTCAGCAAACCCCCAGGAAAACTCCAGGAAAACCCTGGGAAAGCCCCAGGAAAACCCCAGGAAAACCCTAGGAACCCCAGGAAACCTCCAGGAAACCTCCAGGAAATCTCAAGAAAAACTCCAGGAAACCCCCAGGAAACCTCCAGGAAAACTCCAGGAAAACCCTGGGAAAGCCCCAGGAATACCTCAGGAAACCCCCAGCAAACCCCTAGGAAACCTCTGGGAAACCCCCAGGAAAACCCTAGGAAACATCCAGGAAGCCTCCAGGAAAACTCCAGGAAATCCCTGCAGAACTTCCAGGAAACCTCCAGGAAAATCCCAGGAAAACCCCAGGAAAACTCCAGGAAATCCATGGGAAACCTGGTGGGGAAGGGCAGGTGAGGAAGGGCAGGTGCAGCAGGGCAGGTGGGGAAGGGCAGGTGAGGAAGGGCAGGTGGGGAAGGACAGGTGTAGAGGCGCAGGTGCAGCAGCAGCCGGGCTCACCTTGGGAGATGGTGGTGCTGGGGTAGGAGGAGTCGGGCAGCTGGTACGGGGGCAGCGCCGGCATCCCCGCGGGCGGGAAGCCCCCCGGCAGCAGGTGGTTGAAGGCCGCCAGCTGGTTGGCTCCCGCCTGCTTGCGCCAGCGAGCCCGCCGGTTGCTGAACCACACCTGGGGGGACAGGAAACACACCGGGGTGACACCTGAGCAATGGGTGACACCTGAGCTCTGTCCTGCCACACCTGGGGGGACAGGAAACACACCGGGGTGACACCTGAGCTCTGTCCTGCCACACCTGGGGGGACAGGAAACACACCGGGGTGACACCTGAGCTCTGTCCTGCCACACCTGAGGGGACAGGAAATACACCGGGGTGACACCTGAGCAGTGGGTGACACCTGAGCTCTGTCCTGCCACACCTGGGGGGACAGGAAACACACCGGGGTGACACCTGAGTAAGGGGTGACACACCTGGGGGGACAGCAAACACACCGGGGTGACACCTGAGCAGTGCTGGGTGACACCTGAGCAATCCCCTGCCACCCCTGGGTGACAGCAAACACCCCATGGGTGACACCTGAGCAATGGGTGACACACCTGGGGGGACAGGAAACACACCGAGGGGACACCTGAGCCCAGCCGAGCTCAGCAGCCTCCTCTGCCCAGCTCCAAAGCCGGGCTCAGGCTGCTCCCAGACCCGGACCGTGGCGAGCCGCCTGCCACCCCCGTGTCACCCCCTTGTCACCCCCGTGTCACCTCCTTGTCACCCCCGTGTCATCCCCTTGTCCCCGCTGTCCCCCCGGGGTCCGGGGTGGCCGGAGAAGCCGCTCCGGCTGCGGGGGGCACACGGGGCTGGGGGGATAACAGGGTCCGTTCCAGCCCATCCCGGGGGATGCCCCCCCGCCCCCCGGCCGCCCCCCGTTATCAGCCGCGGCTGCCGCGGGATTAGAGGAGGAGGGATAAATATCGCGATTAGCATCGCGCTGCCGCTGTCAGACAAGCTCGGGAGACAGATCCGCCCCGCGGGGAGTTTCGGGGGGCTCGGCCGCTCCTGGGCTCTGCGCTGAGCCCTGCGCTGCCTTGCACCGGCTCTGCGCTGAGATAAACCGGGCCCAGGACAAAGCCGGGCTCGGCTGCTCCTGGGTTTTGTGCTCAGCCCTGACTCGCAACAGCTCTGCGGCCAGCCCGGAACAGCTCTGTGCTAAGATAAACCCGGCCCGGGACAAAACCGGGCTCAGCTTAGCCCGGCTCTGCGCTGGGCCCTGCCCTGCCTCGCACCGGCTCTGCGGACTCTGAGCTAAGATAAACCCGGCCCGGGACAAAGCCGGGCTCGGCTCTGCCCCCAGCGCCGCTGCGGAGCGGTTTTTGCTAAACGCGCGTGGCTGTCCTGGAGCGTTTTATCCGGGCCGGTCTCCCTTCCGCAGGGAGAAAAGCACTGACCGAGTCTTTACCGGGGTGAATCTCCCTTTTCTGCGGGGTAAAAAAGGCTCCCCGAGCGTTTTATCGGGGCCGATCTCCATTTTCTGCAGGGTAAAATGCACTCCCTGAGTGTTTAATCAGGGGAAATCTCCCTTTTCTGCAGGGTGAAAGGGTTCCCCGAGCGTTTTACCGGGGTGAATCTCCTCTCTGCAGGGTAAAAAAGGCACCCCGAGTGTTTCATCGGGGCCAATCTCCATTTTCTGCAGGGTAAAATGCACTCCCTGAGTGTTTAATCAGGGGAAATCTCCCTTTTCTGCAGGGTAAAAAGGGCTCCCCGAGTGTTTAATCGTGCCAGTCTCCTCTCTGCAGGGTAAAAGGGTTCCCTGAGTGTTTTATCGGGGGAAATCCCCATTTTCTGCAGGGTAAAAGGGTTCCCCGAGCGTTTTACCGGGGTTTTATCGGGGCAAATCTCCTCTCTACCTAGCAAAAAGGGCCCCCCGAGTGTTTTATCAGGGGAAATCTCCCTTTTCTGATGGGTAAAAAGCACTGCCCGAGTGTTTTATCGGGGCTGATGTCCTCTCTGCAGGGTAAAAGGGTTCCCCGAGTGTTTTACCGGGGAAAATCTCCCTTTTCTGCAGGGTAAAAGGGTTCCCCGAGCGTTTTACCGGGGTGAATCTCCTCTCTGCAGCCCCCGAGCCGCCTCCCGGGCCGGGTTTGCCCCGTTCCCTCCGCGGTGGCTCCCAGGCTCACCAGGATAAGCTTTCAGGGCTTTCGGGGCTTTCAGGGCTTTCGGGGCTTTCAGGGCAGACGAGAGCGCAGCTGCCGGGCTCTGGGAGGCCTCGGGAGCTGCCAAAGGCGATTGAATTTCACAGCAGCCGGGGAGGGAAAAAAAAATGGAGCAAAAACCGAGAGTGGGGGAAAGCTGCCCCTCCTCTGCCAGGTTCCCAAGCTGCTCGGCCTCAGAGCAGGGGTTGGGTTCACAAAGGGGTTCCCACAGCCTGGGGGCCAACCCCCAGCTCCCTTCAAATCCTGCGAAACCAACCCAAAACTCCTTCCCCAAATCTCCAGAACCAACCCCAGGCTCCATGCCCAGACACTGCAGAACCAATCCCAAACTCCCTTCTCCAAATGCTGCAGAAACAACCTCAAACTCCCTTCAAATCCTGCTAAACCACCCCAAAACTCCTTCCCCAGACACTGCAGAAACAACCCCAGGCTCACCCAATTTCTGCAGAACCAACGCCAAACTCCCTTCTCCAAATGCTGCAGAAATAACCCCAAACTCCCTTCAAATGCTGCGAAACCAACTCCAAACTCCTTCCCCAAATCCCACAGAAAAAACCCCAAACTCCTTCCCCAGACGCTGCAGAACAAACCCCAGACTCACCCAAATTCTGCAAAACCAACCCCAAACTCCCTTCCCAGACACTGCAGAACCAACCCCAAACTCTCTCCCCAAATCCCACTGGAAAAGCCCCAAACTCCTTCCCCAAACCCTGCAGAACCAACCCCAAACTCCCTGCCCAGACACTTGCAGAATCAACCCCAAACCTCCCTTCCCAAATCCCCCTGAAAAAAACCCCAAACTCTCTCCCCTAGACCCTGCAGAATCAACCCCAAACTCCCTTCAAATCCTGTGAAACCAACCCCAAACTCCCTCCCCAAATCTTCAGAACCAACCCCAAACTCCCTTCAAATCCTGCAGAACCAACCCCAAATTCCCCGCCCAAATCCTGCTGAAAAAGCCCCAAACTCCTTCCCCAAACACCACAGAAACAACTCCAGACTCACCCAAATTCTGTGAAACCAACCCCGAACTCCCTTCCCAGACACTGCAGAACAAACCCCAAACTCTGTTCCCCAAACCCTGCTGAGAAAACCCCAAACTCCTTCCCCAGACACTGCAGAGCCAACCCCAGGCTCACCCAAATTTTGCGAAATCAACCCCAAACTCTCCCCCAAACTCTGCAGAAACAACCCCAAACTCCCTTCAAATCCTGTGAAACCAACCCCAAACTCCTTCCCCAAATCTTCAGAACCAAACCCCAAATTCCTTCCCCAAACCCTGCAGAACCAAACCCCAAACTTCCTGCCCAAACCCTGCAGAACCAGCCCCAAACTCCCTGCCCCACACCCTGCTGAGAAAACCCCAAACTCCCTTTCCCAGGCGCCGCAGACCCCACAAGCCCCCCGGGGATCCCAATCCCAAAGCGGGCAGGTTTGTATCGAGTTCCCTGTAACCGACCCCGCATTCCTGGGCGCTGGAAAAGGGGATTTTGGCTCCGGGTGCTCTGCCTGCTGGGAAGGGTCCCCTGAGCTTCCCCCCGGGGTTGTTTTGGGGTTCCCTGCATCTGTTCCCCGTTTCCCGGGGGTGGTTTGATCAAACCCCACTTGTGGGATTGCTCTGGGGTTCTGTTCCCCATTTCCTGGGGTTCCCTGGACCTGTTCTGATTTCCTGGGGTGCTATTTGATCAAACCTCACTTTTGGGATTGTTTCAGGGTTCCCTGGACCTGTCCCCATTCCTGAGCTGCTGGATTTGCTCAGACCCCGCTTTTGGGATCAATTCGGGATTCCCTGGACCTGTCCCCATTTGGATTTGGTGCTGGATTTGCTCCGACCCTGTTTGTGGGATCGATTTGGGGTTCCCTGGACCCGTTCCCATTTCTGGGCTGCTGGATTTGCTCAGACCCCACTTTTGGGATCGATTTGGGGTTCCCTGGACCTGTCCCCATTTCCTGAGGTACCCTGGACCTGTTCTGATTTCCTGGGGTGCTATTTGCTCAAACCCCACTTTTGGGATTGTTTCAGGGTTCCCTGGACCTGTCCCCATTTCCCGGGGTGCTGCCATTTGATCAAACTCCACTTTTGGGATCGATTTGGGGTTCCCTGGACCCGTTCCCATTTGGATTTGGTGCTGGATTTGCTCCGACCCCGCTGGCTGGGGCCTGGCCCAGGCCCTGATTTCACGGGGCCGCTTTTTTTCCTCCGGGAGAACAAGAAACCCCTTTAATCCCCCGGTGCCCTCGGCGCCAGCGCGGCCCCGGAGGGGTCTGTGGGGCCCTGGCAGCTCCTTGGCACCGCTGCCCCGCTGCAGCAGGGTGACAGAAATGGGTCACCGCACAGCCCTGGCACCCAAAATCCCCCAAATCTGGGACGGGGCTGAGGGGGGAGCGCTGAACGAACCCCGAGTGTTTTATCAGGGAAAATCTCCCTTTTGTAGGGCAAAAAGGGCTCCCCGAGTGTGTTACTGGGGTGAATCTCCTCTCTGTGGAGCAAAAAGGGCTCCCCGAGTGTTTTATCGGGGTGAATCTCCTCTCTGTGGACCAAAAAGGGCTCCCTGAGTGTTTTATCAGGACCAATCTCCCTTTTGTAGGGCAAACAGGGCTGCCTGAGTGTTTTATTGGGGTTTTATCAGGGAAAATCTCCCTTTTTGTAGGGCAAAAAGGGCTCCCCGAGTGTTTTATTGGGGTGAATCTCCCTTTTGTAGGGCAAAAAGGGCTCCTTGAGTGTTTTTTGGGGGAAATTTCCCTTCTGTAGGGCAAAAAGGGCTCCCCGAGTGCTTTATCGGGGTGAATCTCCCTTCTCCTCCCTTCTCCTCTGCAGTTCACCCAGCCCAACCCCTGGAAGGTTCTGGGAGCGGGGAGCAGCACAAAAGGAATAAAAGAATAACCAAAATAACCGGAATAACCGAAATAACCGGAATAACCGAAATAACCTTTTGTTGGCCCCGGGCATGCAAAGAGGGTCCCCCTGTTAGGGTTTTTGGGATTTTTTTTTCTGTCCTGCACAGGTGCAGAGTCTGAAATTTGGGCTGTGGGGCTGCTTTGCCCCTCTGGTGTCATCACTCCCTCCCACTCCCACACCTTGAGTATTTCTGGTACTTGGGGAGAGAAATAAACTTTGTTCTTGCAGAGGAAAAGGAGAGAAAGAAACCTCTTTGAAGAGGAGAAGGAGAGAGAATCTTTGTCTTTGCAGAGGAAAAGGAGAGAAATGTTCTCCTTGCAGAGGAAAGGAGAGAAATAAACCTTCTCCTTGCAGAGGAAAGGAGAGAAAGAAAGCTCTTTGAAGAGGAAAAGGAGAGAGAATCTTTGAAGAGGAAAAGGAGAGAAATGTTCTCCTTGCAGAGGAAAGGAGAGAAATAAAGCTCTTTGCAGAGGAAAAGGAGAGAAACAAACCTTTTTGAAGAGGAAAAGGAGAGAAATGAAGCTGCTTCTTGCAGAGGAAAAGGAGAGAAATAAACTTTGTCCTTGCTGAGGAAAAGGAGAGAAAGAAATCTCTTTGAAGAGGAAAAGGAGAGAGAATCTTTGAAGAGGAAAAGGAGTGAAATGAACCTCCTTGCAGAGGAAAAGGAGAGAAATCTCTTTGCAGAGGAAAAGGAGAGAAATGAAGCTTCTCCTTGCAGAGAAAAAGGAGAGAAATGAAGCTCTTTGAAGAGGAAAAGGAGAGAAATAAACTTTGTCTGTGCAGAGGAAAAGGAGAGAAATAAATGTCCTCTTTGCAGAGGAGACGAGAGAAATGTTCTCCTTGCAGAGGACAAGGAGAGAAATGTTTTCCTTGCAGAGGAAAGGGAGAAAGAAACCTTGTCCTTGTTGAGGAAATGAGAGAAATCTCCTCTTTGCAGAGGAAAAGGAGAGAAAGGAACGTTCTCTTTGCAGAGGAGAAGGAGAGGAACAAACCTCCTCGCAGAGGAAAATTCGAGGAATATTCTCCTTGCAGAGGAAAATTCGAGAAATCTCTTTGCAGTGGAAAAGGAGAGGAATGAACCTTTCTTCGAGGAGGAAAAGGAGAGGAATGAACCTCCTTGCAGAGGGAAAGGAGAGAAATCTTCTCTCTGCAGAGGAAAAGGAGAGAAATGAACCTTCCTTTGCAGTGGAAAAGGAGAGGAATGAACCTTTCTTCGAGGAGGAAAAGGAGAGGAATGAACCTTTCTTTGAGGAGGAAAATGAGAGGAATAAACTTCCTTTGAGGAGGAAAATGAGAGGAATAAACTTCCTTGCAGAGGAAAAGGAGAGAAATGAAGCTTCTCCTTCCTTCAGGAGAAAAGGAGAGAAATCTTCTCTCTGCAGAGGAAAAGGAGAGAAATGAACCTTCCTTTGCAGTGGAAAAGGAGAGGAATGAACCTTTCTTCGAGGAGGAAAAGGAGAGGAATAAACCTCCTTGCAGAGGAAAAGTAGAGAAATCTCTTTGCAGAGGAAAAGGAGAGAAATCTTCTCTTTGCAGAGGAAAAGGAGAGGAATGAACCTTCCTTTGCAGTGGAAAAGGAAAGGAATAAACCTCCTTGCAGAGGAAAAGGAGAGGAATGAACTTCCTTGCAGAGGAAAAGTGGAGAAATCTCTTTGCAGAGGAAAAGGAGAGAAATGAACCTTTCTTTGAGGAGGAAAAGGAGAGGAATGAACCTTCCTTTGCAGAGGAGAGGAATGAACCTTTCTTTGAGGAGGAAAAGGAGAGGAATGAACTTCCTTGCAGAGGAAAAGTGGAGAAATCTCTTTGCAGAGGAAAAGGAGAGAAATGAACCTTTCTTTGAGGATGAAAAGGAGAGGAATAAACCTCTGTTTGAGGAGGAAAAGGAGAGGATTGAACCTTCCTTTGTGGAGGAGAAGGCTGGGGCCAGAAGAGCTCCCACTCCAAATAAAGACTGAGATCCCAGTGCAGGGAGCACAACAGGGAATTCCAGCACCTGACACAAACCCAAGATCCAAACACAGGCACCGAGAGGGAAAGGGGAACACAACCCCAGGAATGCAAAAGCCACTCCAGCGATTTCTGACTCTCCCAAGGCTGGGAAAGCTCTTTTTGCGTTCCCAGCCAGGAGCCAGAGGCTGCAAATCCGCTCTGGGATGAGGGGCTCTGGAGGAGGACGCGGAGTGAGATGTTCTGGGATGGGACAGGAGGACTCGGCTGCCCTGGGGTCTGATTTACGTGATCAAAACACCAACTGGGAACAGACCGGTGCTGTTTCACGCCCCGTGTGAGGTGATTTTTGCCTCGTTTTTGCCTCGTTTATGCTCTAAATCTGTTTGAGATTAAAATCCACCTGGGTGGTGAGGGCGGCACCTCCCGCCCTGCTTCCCACACCCGGTGCGATTCCTTTGTTTTACAGGGAGATAAAAACACTCTGGGTCCTTTTCACAGGTAGAGTCACCCTGGGGAGGAGCCTTCTTTGGATTGAGAGGAAAGGGGAGATAAACTCCGAGGGAGAGGATTGTCAGCAGAGAAATCCAGCTCCTCCTGCGACTCCGGGAAAATTGCTGCTTTTGGGATCGGAGTCAACCCAACCTGAGCCCCGACACAGCCCCTGCACGGGGTTAAACTGAGGATAAACCCCCAGTGCCTTGGGTTGTGGAACCCAAAATGTCTGTTCCGTTCCATCTGTTGAAATCAGCTGGGAGATGTTTTTTCTTTATCTCTTGTAACTCTGGGGGGAGGGGGGCGGTGCCTTCTGATAAGGGGCCAGCTGATAAAACCAGGTGGGGCAGTGTTTGTTATCTCTGTCACCACCCGGCCTCCCTCCGGGGATATCTGCTGCTGATGGGCCATGAAGGCTCATGGGTTATTAAGGGTTATCTATCTCCTGCTAATGGGTCATTAAGGGTTATCTCCTGCTAATGGGTCATTAAGGCTAATCAGCTAATTGGTCATTTAGGGTTATCTCCTGCTAATGGGTCATTAAGGGTTATCTCCTGCTGATGGGTCATTTAGGGTTATCTATCTCCTGCTGATGGGCCATTCAGGCTCACCAAGGACAGGACACATTCCATCATCCCAGTGTGAGATGCCCCACCCAGTGGGAGGAGCCAACCATTCCCACCTGGATAAAAACTGAGACACAGGAACACCAGGGATCTGGTTCCACTGGATTTCTGGAGGGAGACTGGACCCTCCTCACCATCCCTGGACCCTTCTCACCATCCCTGAGCCCTCCTCACCATCCCTGGACCCTTCTCACCATCCCTGGGCCCTCCTCACCATCCCTGGACCCTTCTCACCATCCCTGGACCCTTCTCACCATCACTGGGCCCTTCTCACCATCACTGGGCCCTTCTCCCCATCACTGGACCCTTCTCACCATCCCTGGACCCTTCTCACCATCCCTGGGCCCTTCTCACCATCACTGGGCCCGTCTCTCTCAGGATCATCTCTGCCCCAACAGAACCACATCTGCCACTCCAGGAGGACTCACTGTGGCTGCTCCCAACCCCCTGACCAACAGGGTGTCAGGCTGTAGCTCTGACCCTGTCAGGGTTTCTAGGGTTGGTGTTTGTTTGCTTGTTTGGTTGTTTTTTTCTAGCACATTTCTATTGTTAATATTCCTAGTAAAGAACTGTTATCCCTATTCCCAAATCTTTGCCTGAAAGCCCCGAATTGCCAAATTATAATTTGGAGGGGGTGAGGGGTTTGCATTCTCCATTCCAAGGGAAACTCCAGCTTTGTCTTTCCAAACCAAGACAGTGTGCAGTGCTGGAGAGGAAAGGGAAGATAAACTCTGAGGGAGGGGATTATCAGCAGAGAAATCCAGCTCCTGATCACACTCCTCCTGCGATTCTGGGAAAACTGCTGCTTTTGGGATCGGACTCAACCCAACCTGAGTCCCGACACAGCCCTTTCACGGGGTTAAATTGAGGATAAACCCCCGATTTTTCACATTTTTGGGCGATTTCCACGCTCAGCCAAGCTGAGGTTGGAGGCTCACTCACATCCTGAAGGTGCTGGAGCCAGCGCGAGGTCTCGGCGTTGGCCGGAGCAAGGACAGCCCAACCAAGGAGAAGCGATAACGCAAAATAAAAATAAAAATAAAAAATATATAAATAAAAATAAAAATATAAATAAAAATATAAAAATAAAATATAAAATAAAAATATAAAAATAAAACAAAATTGGTATATAGATACATAAATAAATATAAAAATAAATATAAAATTAAATATTAATATGAAAATTATAAAAATAAATGTATATAAAAATATAAAAATAAAATATAAAATATAAAAATAAAATACAAAAATAATAAAAATCCACCTGCACCCAAAAGAGATTCCCCGGAGTTTCAAAGCAGCATTTCCCACAGAACCTGGCTGGAGGCTGCAGCCCCACAGGCACAAAGCCCCTGATGGGATTTATCTCCCCGTGCAGAGGCAGGGAGGAGGTTTCACGGCCCAAACAGGTCGATTCTGCCCCTCTTTTTTTCTTTTTCTAAGAAAAAAAAAAAAAAAGGCAGAGCCTCTGCAGCTAACGACGTTTGCAATTCCTCTCCTTCCCCCCAGCTCAAAGGTGGCTGGGGCCTTTTTATGCTCGTAAATCATTTTATTGGCGCTGGAAATCCCGAGGCCGTGGCAGCAGCGCTGTAATGCGAGGTGCACTTCAAAGGGAACCTGCCCGGGTTTATCGGCCCCCAGAGGTTCCCCTGCCACGGGATCCTGTTACACCATGGCCAGCCCGGCCCGCAGCCCGCCCCGACCGCGCCGGGGGAGGAGGAGGAGGATGAGGAGGAAGTTTGGGAGAGGTTTGGCTGAGGCTGGGCTTGCAGAAGGGTTCCTGCAGCTTGGGGGCCGAGCCCAAACTCCTTCCCAGACACTGCAGAAACAACCCCAGACTCCCTTCTTCAAATCCTACAGAATAAACCCCAAACTCCTTCCCAGAAACTGCAGAGCCAACCCCAAACTCTGTTCTTCAAACTCTGCAGAACCAACCCCAAACTCTGTTCTTCAAATCCTGCAGAATCAACCCCAAACTCTGTTCTTCAAATCCCGCAGAGCCAACCCCAAACTTCTTTCCCCAACCACTGAAGGAGCAAACTCCCTTCCACAAATCCTGCAGAACCAACCCCAAATTCCTTCCCAGACACTGCAGAACCAACTCCAAATTCCCACGAATCCTGCAGAACCAACTCCAAGCCCCCTTCCCAAATCCTGCAGAACCAACCCCAAACTCCCTTCCACAAATCCTACAGAATCAACCCCAAGCTCCGTGCCCCAAACACTGCAGAATCAACCCCAAATTCCTTCCCAGACACTGCAGAGCCAACCCCAAACTCCCTTCTTCAAATCCTGCAGAACCAACCCCAAACTTCCTTCCCAAACGTTTCCCAGACACTGCAGAACCAACCCCAAATTCCCTTCCTAGAAAGTGCAGAGCCAACCCCAAACTCCTTCCCAAACACTGCAGAACCAGCCCCAAACTCCCTCCCACAAATCCTGCAGAGCCAACCCCGCTGTGCCCCTGCACCTTGCTCAGCTCCTGGATATCCCAAACCTCCCTCAGGGCTCCCGGGGATGGCAGAGGGAGCTGGGAAAGCTCCCCAGCCCATCCCTGATGGAACAGCTGCCTGCCAGGACGGGGCTGGAGCGAATTATCCCAGCCATGGATCAGCTCCCACAATTTGTCAGACAAGGAGAGGAAAGGAAGGTCAAAAAGAGCCTCCTGTGAGAGGGGAAGGAAAAAAAAAAAAGCAACAGCCTGTTGTGCTCCTGCTCGGCCTAATCAGGACTTGATGTGGGAGGAAGATGGATGGGATGGGTGAGAAAATAAATGGAAACAGGGCTGGGAAAGCCGAGGGGGCTGCAGCACCTGTTTGTGCTCAGGGGCTGCAGGAACCAGGTGGGAAAGGCTCTGTTGGGGCCTCAGCACACCCAGAATGTTCCACAGGGTCAAGTGAGGGCCCTTCCCAGCTGGATAAAGGGGATTCTGCCGGGTCAGGGCCTTGAGAAACCCAGAATGTTCCGCAGGGTCAAGTAAAGCTCTTTCCCAGCTGGATAAAGGGGATTCTGCTGGGTCAGGGCCTCAGGACACCCCAAATATTCCACAGGATTGGCTGAGGGCCCTTCACAGCTGGATAAAGGGAATTCTGCTGGGACACCCCAAATATTCCACAGGGTCAACTAAAGGCACTTCTCAGCTGGATAAAGGGGATTCTCCAAGGTCAGGGCCTCAAGAAACCCAAAATATTCCACAAAGTCAATTAAAGGCACTTCCCACCCAGCTGGATAACGGGGAGTCTGCTGGGTCACCCCAAATATTCCACAGGGTCGGGTGAGTGCCCTTCCCAGCTGGATAAAAGGGATTTTTCTGGGTCAGGGCCTCAGCACACCCGGAATGTTCCACAGGGTCAGCTAAAGGCCCTTCCCAGCTGGGTAAAGGGGATTCTGCCGGGTCAGAGCCTCAAGAAACCCCAAATATTCCACAAAGCCAACTGAAGACCCCTCCCAGCTGGGTAAAGGGGATTCTCCAAGGTCAGGGCCTCAGCACACCCCAAATATTCCACAAAGTCAATTAAAGGCACTTCTCAGCTGGATAAAGGGAATTCTGCCAGGTCAGGGCCTCTCCAGCTCCCCTGAACCAGAGCAGGGCATTGTCCATCCCACCAAAAGCTGGAATTCAGGGAATGCAGAGGGGTTTTATCGAGGAATTGGAGCTGGGGAGACCCCAGGGACATTCCCGGCTCTGTCTTTCCAGGTGGGATCCCGAAAATCCACACAACACTTCAGTGGTGATGGCACCAGGGGCGTCAGAACGTCACCGAGGCCACTGAGAGGATTCCTGACAGAACAGGAAAAATAAAAAACCGAACCAGTCCCAGGAGAACACACGGATTTTGGGGTTTGTTTCCGTGGGTTTTTTCCTGCTCTGGTTCAGTGCTGAGCCTCTTCCTCTGGTGGGTGATGTGGAGGAGACAAATATTAAATATTGACTATTGACTATTGGCTATTAAATATTAAATATTAAATGGTAAATGTTAAATATTAAACATTCTATATTCTATATTCAATAGTCAATAGTCAATAGTCAATATTCAATAGTCAATAGTCAATAGTCAATAGTCAATATTCAGTATTCAGTATTCAATATAAAATATTGACTATTGACTATTAAATATTGAATGGTAAATGGTAAATATTAAACATTCTATATTCTATATTCTATAGTCAATAGTCAATATTTTATATTGAATACTGAATACTGAATATTGACTATTGACTATTAAATATTAAATGGTAAATGTTAAATATTAAACATTCTATATTCTATATTCTATAGTCAATAGTCAATATTCAGTATTCAATATTCAATATTCAGTATTCAATATCAAACCAGGTCAGTGGAGCAGAACAAATGGCTCCTGACAAATGAGCTTATCCAAGGAATTCAGCCTGAATTTCTGCTGGCACCTCCCCGTTCCTGGGGGTGGCAGCTGTTTATGGGATTTCAATGGACAGGTGAATGGGGTGGGGGTTTTTTGGGGGGGAACCACTGGTTTTGGTTAAACAAGGTTTAGTTTGGTTAGCAGGGAAATATTTCATTGGGACATTGGTTCCTGCAGTGTTCCTTAAACATTTCCTCAAGAGAATGGGATGGGGAGGAATGGGATGGGGGGGGAATGGGATGGGGGGGAATGGGATAGGGGGAGTGGGATGGGGGGGAGTGGGATAGGGGGGAGTGGGATAGAGAGGAATGGGATAGGGGCAATGGGACAGAGGTAGTTGTCCACTTCCACGTGAGCCATCCTAAAGCCCGCTGGCGCCCCAGCTCCAAGCCTGCCCCGCCCGCTGAGGCCGCTCTACCCCTCAGCACAGAAGTTTACAATAATATTTTAAAACAAAATCACATTCCGGTGGAACAGCCCGGCTTTTCCTCATTAGTGCTTTCCAGCTGCACATCTGACAACGTTCTGTCCCCCAGGGCTGATTTCAGCTGCCAGCTCATCCCTGCCGTGCCCGGAGTTCAGGTCAGAAAGATTTTTCACCTCCTTCTGGATCTTGCAGCTCGTTCCCTCCCGCGGAAAAGGGAATTTCTCAGCCAATGGAATCTCTTTTGTGGGGCCGAGGTGCAGAACGGGGCCGCTCCTCATTCCCTGCAGGTGGGGAAACCCCTCCGAAAATCCCAAACTTGCTCCTGCCAGGAATGTGCCAAGATCCCAAACCTGCTCATGCCAGGAGCAGCCAGGATCCCAAACCTGCTCCTGCCAGGAATGTGCCAGGATCCCGAACCTGCCTGTGCCAGGAGCAGCCAGGATCCCAAACCTGCTCCTGCCAGGAATGTGCCAGGATCCCAAACCTGTTCCTGTCAGGAGCAGCCAGGATCCCAAACCTGCTCCTGCCTGGAGGAGCCAGGATCCCAAACCTGCTCCTGCCGGGAGGAACCAGGATCCCAAACCTGCTCCTGCCTGGAGGAGCCAGGATCCCAAACCTGCTCCTGCCTGGAGGAGCCAGGATCCCAAACCTGCTCCTGCCTGGAGGAGCCAGGATCCCAAACCTGCTCCTGCCTGGAGGAGCCAGGATCCCAAACCTGCCGCTGCCAGGAATGTGCCAGGATCCCAAACCTGCTCCTGCCAGGAGCAGCCAGGATCCCAAACCTGCTCCTGCCGGGAGGAACCAGGATCCCAAACCTGCTCCTGCCAGGAGCAGCCAGGATCCCAAACCTGCCCCTGCCAGGAATGTGCCAGGATCCCAAACCTGCTCCTGCCAGGAGCAGCCAGGATCCCAAACCTGCCTGTGCCAGGAGCAGCCAGGATCCCAAACCTGCCCCTGCCAGGAGCAGCCAGGATCCCAAACCTGCCTGTGCCAGGAGCAGCCAGGATCCCAAACCTGCTCATGACCACCTGAGTCACCCCCAGGTGATGCTCAGGAGCCTCTGGGTTTTGGAAATCTTGCCTGATTTTCGGACATTAAAATTTCAGAGCCTCCAATCCCTGGCTCAGTCACAGCCAGAGAACCTCTGCCCCAGGGAATATTTATGGAAAACATTCCCAGTGGAGAAATTCCCGGGTCGAAAGCGAACGATTCATTTTTGGCAGTTTTGTTTTGCTTTCTGTTTCTCCCCGCCGGTGAAATAACGGCGACGAGCAGCCGGGTAACCCTGCCCTGAAAACGGGCAGCTTTGGGAAAACTGGGATTTTATCTTATTTTAATTTTTTTTTGGGGGGAAACACAGCTGGGATTGTCCAGGACGAGGATGAATCCCAGCTCCCCGACCCCACGGCTGCTGCTGGCCCTTGTGGCTTTGGTGACACCGGCACTGCCCGCGAGGTCATTTCCACACCTACGAGGATCTCCTGGCAAAAAGGATTTTCCTGCTGAAAACCACCCCACAAACGAATTCCTTTGTTAATGGGAAATGGATTTTCCTGCTGAAAATCCACCCCGCAAACGAATTCCTCATTGGTTTACGGAAACGGATTGTTCTGGGAAAAATCCCCCCCACACGGAGTGCCAGGGAGAAAAGCTTCAAAGTGTCACAAAATCCCTTTTAAAGTTGTTTGGGTTTTTTTTTTTCTTTCTTTGGTTTTGTTTTTCCCCCCACATCAAAACTTTGACATCACCCCTGAGATAATCACAAAAAACTGGGCGAAAAATCCCGGAAAACACCCGAGATGAAAACCAAAGCTCCCGCCAAACGAACGGAGCGAATTCCCGTTAATTCCCTAACG
>JADMLD010000189.1:0-32271 GCA_017589585.1 Phylloscopus whistleri | reverse complement strand
TTGCATTCTGGGCTGCCTCACAGCTTGAAACAAAGTGCTCAAGTTTTGTCACTGAGGTCAGGGTCAATGTAATAACAAGTGCATGCTGATTATTTAAAGGGCTCCATTGCATCTGACTCCCTGAATGGCTGCTTTTGGCCAGGCACAGTTTTTAGAAGACTCCAATCCTGCATTCAGCAGTTAGTTAGGCTACACTCAAAAGGATCCAGGAGAAATGGCTTTTTCCTCTCTGCTTTTTGTCCAACTGCTTGGAAAAAAAAGTAAAGTCAGAAGCTCAGGGTCATAGAATGGTTTGGGGTGGAAGGGAAGTTTGCTATCTACTCCAATCCCCCTTCACTGAGTAGGACACCTTCAGCTAGACCAGGTTGCTCAGAGTCCTGTCCAACCTAACCCTGAAGATTTCCAGGAATGGTGCACCTACCACCTCTCTGGGCAATGGTTTCAGTGTTTCACCACCCTTATTATAAAAGCTTTCTTCCTTATATTAATCTAAATCCACCCCCTTAGTCTGAAACCATTAACCCTTGTCCTATCACAACAATCCTGCTAAAATATCTGTACCCTGTGCTGGTTTGAAAGCAAAACCAGTGGAAGACTCCAAGTCAGAAACACAATTTAATAGGAGGAAAAGAAGAGAAATAAAAGAAAAGTAACATAAAATAAAAGTAATAGTACAAAAAAAAAACCACTGACAGAGTCAGAATACAACCTGACACCCTGTTAGGGTGGTAGTGGCAGTCCAGATGAGATGGTCTTGTCAAAGCAGTGATCCTGTAGAAGCGTCTGGTAGCTCTTGTCTCCTCTGGGAGTCCAGTGGATAGAAGCTAGCTGTGCTGTCCCAAACCCTGGATTTATCCAGGTGGAAATGTTTGCCTCCTCCCCCTGGGCGGAGCATCTCACAATGGGATGATGAGTCATGCAGTGGGTCCTTGATGGCCCATTAAACAGAGATAACTCCCGGAGGGAGTTATCTATGACTCATGTGGCAAGGCATTGTTGGGCTCATTAACAGAAGATAAGGAAAACACTGCCCCACCTTGACTCCAACGGCTCATGGGGATAGAATACATACCTTAGGCACAATTTTACATTGTAACCTAGGACAACCCACTTTCCTTATAGAAAGTACTCTTTAAGTACTGAGGGACAGAAATAATACTGTGTGTTTCCTAGTGTTGGCAAAACCAGAAATTATTTATCTCTTTCTAATTCTTTTGGTTTGTTTGGTTGTTGTAATTTCTTTTTTTAAAGCAGTAGTTAGCAATCTGGCAATTTCGTTTATTTTTCTGCACAAAAATTTGGAAGTTGTTAAATTTTACCCCAAATAAATTTATTCTACTAAGAATCTGTTTTCATTTAAAAAGCTTGATTGTGGTGGAAAAGTTGTGAAGTTCTGCTCAATTGTCAAGATCTCAATCTCACATCACAAATGTGAGATCACAGTTTTGCAGCATCCAAAATAAACAACTAGTTCAGGCTAATGGGTTCCAAAACAAACTAATACTGATCTTTAATGTTATAACTTTTTTTTTTTAAGTGAGGTATGATAGGGAATGGATGGATTACACTACCTTGCCAATACTGTATACTCTAATCTATAGCTACTCAAAGAACTACTATATGATGCTGTGCTATAAACAAACCACCTTTTTTTGTTGTTTGAAAGTTTTCTTTGAAAAAACAGAGCAGTACAAGAGATCTCCCCCCTTATACTTATTTGTATGTCGCCAAATATCCAAAGAAAAAAAAAAAGAATTTTTTTTCACTTGCTTATTTGATACACAAAGAATTAAAAAAAAAAAAAAAAACCAAAACAAAAAAAAAAAAAAACCTTACATCCATTTGCTGTTGGGACATTTCCAGTCTTCTGTGATGTTGTTGGAAACAGGGAAGTGTAAAATGGAAGCTTCTGTTCTAGCAACTCTATGACTTGACACAGAAATAAAAGCCTTTTACAGGGAATCCATTTGTATTCACTCTGGATTTCAAAATTATTTCCATCCACTGACAGCTCTGGAATCAGTGTACTTGTAAATGCAAGATGTGCAGATGTCAGGAGAGGCTGCCAAGAGTCTGGAAAAGCAGCAGAAGCTGGTGTTGTCTGGTTTGATCAGGAAGGGGTTGACAGTCAGACAGTGAAAAGATCCATTTTGTGTGACAAGAAATATTTCCATATATAGAGCATCAATATGTGTGATCCTTATTTTTTCTGAAACTTGAACGCAAGTTTGCCCATGGGGATTTGTCTGCATATTTAGAATGGAAAAAGACATGCAGCCTGGAAGATCAGCAAAGAGGATGTCAGGGAGCTGAAATAATAAACACATTGATGGTGGAATTTTTGCTTTGTTTCTTCATTCATATTCCACTTGGTATAAATACAGCAATTTTTTAACCATGGAAAGTAGGGAACTGTTTGGAAAGTATTTTATATAGTGGGAAGACATCATTTCAGCTCAAGGGACACACTACAGCCATTAGTTTTGTACTTGTTTCAGTTCAAATACATTAGTACAAGAAGTACTTGCCAATAAATATTTTCATGTACATTTGTTAAAGTTAGTCTGAAAATATATTACTTTGGATACTTAATACCTACTTTTTTGTAGTCTAATGGTAGAGACAACTTATTTGGAAATTTTACAAGAATTTTTAATTTCATTAGTGGTTTACTTTTCAAATTTTGTGATCTGTAGCTTTAGGTATTATTTTAGCTGTTCCTGTGTGCAAATCAAGCTGCCTAGAAAACTTGTGAGCTTAAAAAGAGGCCTCTTCATTTTTTTACCCACAATGTCATTTAAATTACAGAACTCAGAAGGTAATTAGAACAATATGGTCTACTGGGCTATTACCTCACATCAGTTAGCTTTGCCCAGTGATTCTCATTAGTCAGTAAGGATTGGCAACATAGTCACCGGTGTGCAAAGTATCTGAGGAGGTCTATGTATGGTAAAAGTTTGTGTGGTTGGTGCCACACTGTTCCTTCCATGACCTCAGATATGGAATCTGTCCCTACAAGAACGGCAAGAGGAAACTGGAAGGAGGAAGGCAGGTGAAGGCTGGAAGGTGAAGGTGCCTCCTGGGTACCAAGAAGAAGGCTCCTGCTACACCTGAACATCTGCAGCTACTGAATAAGTTCACTGCCCTCAAGTTGAAGAGAAGCTGAAAGAAGTTGTGCTTTCATGCAGTGCATATGAACCCTGGACCACAAAGGAGCAGCAGGAGAAAGTAACAGCTGATAGCAGTGAATGACTCCCTGCTGCAGAGGTCAGAGGTCCCTGACCTACAGAAAAGTTTTCTGCTTTCCAGGGGCTCAAGTTTGGGTTGTTCTGTAGCAACTGATGAAGCTTAACTAACTCAAAAATCTCCCTTCAGTAAAAGTTTTATGGTAGTTTTTGTGAGGTTAAGTAATAATGCAGCTTATTTTTCATGCACTTTGACACAAGCTTCCTTACCTTGTGTCCAAGGCTCTTGCAGTTTGTGCTATTGAGACATAATTACTTTTGAACTAGGCTTGACTGTAGCTCAGAACAACCTTAGTTATAAATATAGGCAGCTTGAGTGGTCAAGCCCTGAGGTAAAATAAAGTGACATAAACTTTTTCATATCTCACAGATAACTTACGATATTATTGATTACAGGCTCAAACTGTAGTACTAATATCTTTCCTTTTTTTACGTATTCATATTTTTTTTAAATTCTTGCTGTTCCTCAATATGCCAGAATTGCAATTTCAGTCACCAGAAAAGAAATGGAAATATTGAGACATACATTCCTTGTGCACAAACTAGAATGAAAAATTTGTGGTGGGCTAAGAAAGAATGTGTGTATATAGTTTTAGGACTTCTATTGTTTTATACTAGTGTACTCTTACAAAATGGCCAATGTACAGCTACAGTATACCATTACACTGATAGGTACACTGTTTTTTTATATTATTGTTGTAAAGATTAACTATGTAATATGTTGGATTTTAAAACAAAAGAATGCATACTATGATCATTTAAATGGTTATTTTCTTTGGTGCTTTGAGGATGTGTGTACTTACCAAGTAAAGGAAATAAACATTCATATTTAATCTTTATTTTTTGTGTAAAAATGTTGTTAAATTATACATGTAGCATTAATAATACAAATTTACAGAAGAACAAACATTTCAGTTTGAAAACACTCCTGCACCCTGTTTAATATCTAAATGGAGATTAATAAAAAGTTCCAGGTTTTTGCCAGCAATGATTAGATGGAATGACCCAATTACTTGAAACAGATCTTAACTTAGTACTTGCTTTTATAATCTAAAAACCAAATAATTTAAACTGGATATCTAGGTTCATTTCAGTCATAAGAGCAGAAAGTGAATAGTTATCCTTTCTGAAGACTGATTCATTCCTTCTTTGATAGCAGAAGAAAAAATGAGAAGTGGGAGACAGAGGCATGGAACAGACTATCCACCAACCTGAAGCCTTCTTTCTCTTACTCTGTTAGGGTAAGACTTATAAAACTCATTTTGAAACAGCAGTTGGTCTAATGGCAGAGTATTATTGTTTCAGTGATTGTAAAGAAATCCAAGAATGTTGAATTTGAACTTTCCAATGGATTAATTGTAGATAAGAATCTCAAAAATTAAAACAACAAAACACCTAAAAATTCAAACTTTTAAACAACGTAAGGGTAGAAGAGTAAAACCACTGTATGGAAAATGTACCTTTGGAATTCCTTATTCCTTTTATTCATTCAACAATTCCCTTTCTGCAGTGTCTGAATAGTATAGAATTTTCCTCTACTGAAAGTATAGCTTGTTGTCCTTTTCTTTACTGGAAAGACATTTCAGTATATTCAAGGCTGTTACAAGTAGATGCTATTATTTCCAATGGAAAAAATCTTCCTAAAGCATTTATATATGTACACGTAAATATAAAGACTTATATTGGAATATGCACATACAAGTCAGTAACTATGTGTACAATTATATATATATATGTAATTTTAAAGTTACATAAAAGGTCATAGGGTGGTTTAATTGTACTTTTTTGCTGCTTATAAACTTTAGATTGAGGGACTTTTCTCTTGGCAGCTGAAAAATAGAGAGAGATAAAAGGAGTAGCTGTACTGCTGGCAAGCCACTTACATTTATCATCATCCTGGGCTGACATTGTGGAGAAAAGTCTCAATACATATTTAATTAAACTTCTTGTTCTTCCTCAAATGAGGGCTTAGGATATAGGGAAACATTAGATGAAATATGTGTTGCAGCTGAATTAAGCATAATGCATCTATGACTCTCAGTTTTGGAAGGACTCCAGATCTAAATAACTGGCAGCTAAAAAAAATGGAGGGTGGGGGCCAGGGGGGATTATCCTGTTTACTAAAAGGCACTTTTATTTTAGTGAGACCTGGAGTTATCTTTTATTGCTTTTAATCTGGTAGAATTAGAATCAGAAATGAAGCTTTAATTTATCTTAACATAAAACAAATGAATGAAACTAAATTAGAATAATCATAAAATTATAGTAGCAACCAAAAAAAGTAAGAGAGAATTATCACTCTTGGAGCATGGAAGAGCTCCTTTATGAACATCAGAAGTAGCACCATGTCCCAAACCGAAACAAATTAGAATAGAATAGAATAGAATAGAATAGAATAGAATAGACTATCATGCAGTACAATACAATACAATACAATACAATATCATATAATTGTAATTGTGGACGATCAAAATCCAAAAAAATATCATGTTATGCTCAACATAGAGAGTTGCTCCAGTATTTTTTTCCCTTCAACACCTTGCATGATATAACCCAGTTAATGAGCACTTTGACATTTCCTGCCCATCTCCCAGATGGTAAGAGCAGTCAGTGTTTTCTGTAAACCATTTAGATGCTTGTGTATGGGAGTGGATGCTTATTGTTAGGTCTCTGTCTGAACAATTTTTTCTCATCCTTGAGACTAGCAGAGCACGGTCAGCTCATCACAGTATCTTTTTACCATCCCTCTTCTTCTCAAGGAAGGACTAAGTGTTGACTTTCAGATCCCTAGGGATATTTCCTAGATGTGACTACCACACCGGGGAACAGAGAGAGCTACTAGGAGTAACTAAATGGGGTTTTTTAAATAAAAATTTTAGTTGTATTGTTAACGAGGCTTTTCTGCTTTAATAATCTGGACTATTAAGTTGAAACATGGATGGAACTAACAACTAATTCTTCTCTCTCTAAAAGAGTTTTCATTTTTGCTCTTTAGCAGATTTTGAAGTGTAAGAATCTTTTTACCTAGTTTTCTAAGTACATAGTAGCCTTCCTTCCCTACAGTATAACCCAGCAAAAAGAAATTTTCCATGGTAAATGCTATATGGTCTGTGATTATGTGATTATATACATCTTAGATAACATTGGTTGAGTATTTCTGAGTGAAGCATGGAAGCACTCCAAGTTAATTTGTAGCTCATATTCCTTTCTTTTCTTGCTTTTGAATCCTCCAGTACTGAGAAGAATAATGAGTTTGGGCCTCAGATTCAATCTTCCCCAGGAAGTTTTTGAATGAAACCAATGCAACAGCTGTGATTAAAAGAAAGCTCAAAGCTTATTCATGGTCTGAGCATGACTACTGGATTGTAGTTACCATGAAGTTGGGTGTCATTTAATCCTTTTCCAGTTGATTTGTGAATTGTGATGGAGCTTAGTCAATTGCTAAGTGCCCAGGTGCTCAGATGGAGTGCATATGTGTATACTTGTCTGTAGGTAGCTATGGAACTTGCACTCAGGAGCCAGTTCAAGTATTTATGTGTAGATACAAGATTTAATAGCTGCTGCTATTTAATTTATGCACTGTCAGGCTCAGTTTTAGAGAACAGCCTTCCTAACTCACTCAATGACCAACACAGCATACAAAATCATAATTTTAAAACTTAAAACACATAAATGAACATTAAACAGAATCTTCATATAAAACTTTGATTTTCACATTTCACAGAAGATAACATCGGATAGCATTACAATTTTGAGATGTCTTTTGAGAAACTAAAATCGTATTTCTTGTATGTGCATGTGCACATGTGTAGTATGTGCACGTGCACATATTACTTGGTTTCTTAAAATAGCTGCTTTGATACATGACAAGTAGCTTAATGGTAGTACATACGTGGTAAGTAGCTTAATGGTAATGTGGCAAAAAGTGATTCTCATACAGCCTTACAGAGGTTCACTGAAGAGCATACAACCTTGCAAAACCAAATTCAAGTTTAATGTTGTAACTTTTTTGGAAATTAATTTTTGTGAGAAAATGATATTTTGTTTGGAAACGGTTTCTTATGTGTCTGCAGGCAGAGAGAGAAAGAGAGACTGCAGAGCCTACAGTTGGTGGATGACAAATGTCTTTGCTCTGCATTAGAATCTACTAACAGATGCCTGAACTTAACTCAGAGCCTGGAAACAATGGGGACAGCCCAGAAGGCTACAGAATTAAATGTATTCTTACCAGCAAGAGCTTTATTACATTATAAATTTTACACAGAATAAAACAAAAAAATGCCCACCATTTTGATAAGTTTCCTTCTGACTTTTGGTCAGGGAAAAATCTCAGTGGAACAGTACATTTGTCTACCAGTTTAAAGACACAGTTGGGATTCTAGGATGTATTTACAGTCTCTGTGGTGGCAGTGGAATAATACAGAAGAGACAAGGGCAAGAGGAAACTCATAAAGGAGAAGAAGTGCATCAAAACAGTGGTCATCCAATATTCTAGTTGCTACTTCACTGTGGTATGACAACATGAGAAGCATGCTGTCAGCTCCTCAGCTCTTATCTAATAACCTTTCTGCTTTACAGTTGAGAAAGGTCCTCAGTAACATTGCCATGGTAATTGCCAGAATGCGGCACCATCAATTCCCACCTCATCAGTGGAAATCTACTTGCTGATCATCTGTGAAATTAGAAATTCTAAGGTGTATAAAAGAACTTGTTGATAGGAGAGAAAACAGTGACACATCAACAAGGAACACTACTAGGGTTTTCATAGCCCTGAAAATGCTTTTTTATAACAAGCAGTTTTTGTTAGAAGTTTTTTTGTTAATTTTGTTTCCTCCTAAATTTGCCTCAAACTGGGACAATATACTCTGGTTCAAGTAATACAATTTTAATGGATCTCAAGACCATCCAGAAAGGTTTTTATATTTTGGGATATTTTTGAACAATCCTTTTTGTTTAAGGAACCCACAGTTTCATATGCCTGCCACTTCTGATGTTGTTCATTATATCATGATATAATGAACAGAACAGTAGGTTTAGTCAATGAAATTCCATTTATCATCATCCCTCACACAATAATTTCTTACATATATTTGGAATATATGGAATTCTTCATATATTAATCTGACTCCAGACAGTTTGTAGCTGAACCCACCCAGAGAAGTACAGCGTGTCTACAGGCAGAAAGCTGAAATAAATATAAACAACCAGGAATAAATTTAAAATGGAAGCTGAGATCACTCAATCCTACCTGTATTTACCAGTTTTTCACTGATGTCATTATGTCAACCTCTTGAGCTATAATAATAGCACATTTTGCAGAATTGTGAGAACATGAAATTTTATTTTTAAACTTCTAGTGCTTTCTGAACCGGCAGTGGGATTTTAATTTTCTACAAGACTCAGTCACTTCTGAATTATGTTATTTTTCTCCATAATATGCTCTTTTCCTGATATGTATTGGCACCAGCCTAAGATCTGATGCTGCACAGTCTGGGAAAATCAGACATATAATGAAAAATGTTTAGCTATTTTGTTGTAGTCAGAAAATGTTATGTCTGTGTTTTTGTTTTTGTTTTTGGTTTTGGTTTTGGTTTTGGTTTTGGTTTTGGTTTTGGTTTTGGTTTTTTTTGCTATTTCATGTTTTTCTACAGCCTTAGACAAATTGAGCTAATTAATTTAAAATCAAATCAGTAGGTTTTTTTTAATAAAAATTCCAAAAATCCCTAAATAATTTCCTTTTAACACACAATTTTGATGATATAATATTAGGTGTCAACAGGAAGCATAGTAATGCATTAAATCTTTTTTTATTCAAGATTAATGCATTAAGTTCAACTACACTTAAATGTGTGCTAAGTAAACATTTATAAAGCATTGCTGATCGGTGCACTTACTGAGTATATAAATTAAAAAAAAAAAAAAGTTTTATAAACTTGGAAGAGGGAAGAAATCCTATCCTTTACTGTATACCTAGTACAGGTATTTGTATGTATCAGAGTAACATTTCTGTAATAAAGAGTTTTTAAAAAGGGACCAGAGTGAGAAATGAGACATAATAAAGGAATCTGAAAGGTATACCATTATATGGATTTATATAAAAATGTATTATCTTAGTTCATACATTTTTTTACCTTGGCTTTTGTGTTTATATCTTATACATGTGAATCTCTCTTCCTAGGCAATAGAAACAGGTAAACCTTAGACAAGAGTCATCCCATTTTAAAAGGAATGTTTCAGGTATTTCAGATGAACTACTTATAGCATGACCTTGAGTATAAAGTGGAACATAGTTCTCAGGTGAGTTTCTGTGGGATGGCAATATTTAGGTAGTGTATTTCTAGAATAATAATTCTCAATTCAGTATGATGAGAAAAGGAGAAGGCACATCCTAGAAGAGCAGAGATCCGAACATCTAATCTGTGTTCGGGTGTCTGTGAAAAATAAGATGACACTATATTCAGAAATGAAGTCAGGCAAAGATCTTTCTCCAGAAGGCTGTAGTAAACCTTTGTTCATCAGTGCTAGAAACTTATTCATTTTTAGTCTCTAAATATGAAATATTAATGACATAATATACTTTTTGGACTAAAAAATGTGTTTTCTTTGTCTATACATATTGCAACTAACTAATAAGGAATGATCTGACCCAAAGAACACAAAATTAGATTTTTAAGGGTAAATTTTATAAGATTAGGAATAAGTATGAAAAAAAAGCCAAACCAACCAACCAACCAACAAACAAAACAAACAAAACCAGAACAAACAAACAAACAACAAACAACCCCCAAACCAAGACATATTACCGGAAGAGTTTATACAAAAAATCCCCTCAGAACTGTCATGCTTTTCTCTGCTTTTGTACATGAGTTGGGGAATGGTCAATATCTTTCTTCTTTTTGTCCTTTTTAATTCTGAAAAACATGTTTGGAATTAAAGTGACAAGCAAACAAAGTAATCTGTCTGGGTTAATAATTAGCAATAGTGTTGATATTCTTCAAGGCTGAAATAAAGCAGTGTCCAGAGTAAAGGTAAGAAAGTATATTTTTCTATTCCAAAATAAGAAATTAAGTTGGTCAAAGACTATATCGTAGAACCTCGTTTTTCTTTAAATAAAATTCCTCAGTAAGTTTTAAGGATTTTAGATCAGTCATAACGAACCAAAAAGCAAAACATTATTGTCAGCCAGAAGGTCCCCAGACTGCTGACCGCTGTTGTCTTTTCTCATTCCTTCAATAATCAGGCTTCCCATTTGCTTCCATTTGGAGGTTTATGTCAGTCTCTGTGATTTTATGCACCATTGGCTGAGTTGATACATCTTAATGAAACCCACACAAACACCATAAATATTGATCTTTTCCCTATCAAGATGTTTATCCATTTGTTTTTTGAATTAATTGAGTATTTAAACTAATATTTTTAGATTTCTAGAATTCTAATTTTAAATATTTGTGTTTACCATTTTCTGAAACTATGTAAAATATACATTCAATCTTTTCTTCTAAATTAAACTGTTGTTGTACTAAAGATATAATAAAAACCTTTTTCAATTTTGTACACAATTATGTCACGACATTTTCATTTTTTTCAATTGGAGATTATATTATTCGTTGTTATCCATAATTTGCACAGCAGTACAAGAGTTGGCAATAGGTTTCTTTTCAGAAAACTGGTTCAGAGTTGTCCCATTTTTCTGAAACCCTCCTCCCTAGGGCTCTGATGTCTGTAATTTATGCCCTAGTTTGGTGCCACATTGCTCTGTGACCTTGGCCCAGTCTTACTAACAGTTAAGTTGTGAGAAAGTCTGTGAAAGCAAGAGATATAAACCAAGTAAAAGCACAGACAAAAGTACAATTGCCGAAAGAGTATTAGCAATGCAACGATTCACAAGAAGAAATACTGATGGGAAAGTTTACAAAAATCCCAAGGATAAGATCAATCAGGAGGCAAGAGGTCAGAGTCCTTGGCAATTTCTCCTGACTCTGGCTGCCTAGCTTACAGACACTCATCAAGGATGGTGAACATATAAATGCTTAGCTAGTCCTTGTGGTTTAATGTATCCCTTAGTCAATAAATATATTTCTGCTCTCAGCTGAGTATATTCTGTTTGCACAATGTCCTTCAGATTGGCAAAAGGAGGTGGTTTGGAAAGGAAACATTACCAATACCACATAATAGCAATTTGTCTCTTTTGATGTTAGACAAGGATTACAGATATCACAGAAACAGACGCCTGTAGTCTGTTTCTGTAGTGCTTTCGGTAGCAGCATTATCACAAAACACGGATGCAGAAACCAGGTCTCTCTCTTCCAAAAATTTCCTCCAAGTCCAAGTTGGGCCATACTATTAGAAGGTATTATGTATATACACAAAAAAGATTTTATATTTAAGTCTAATTACTGAAGTTTCATTTCTTAATGAATACTAAAGTCATTCAAGTCTTCCATTGACATCCAATACTTCAGATCTAAATTTCAAATGATGCTGAAAATAAGGGAGAAAATCTTGAATCAGAGAGAAACAAAACCATTGCAATAACAGGTTTGTTATTCAAAAGTGTCCCTAATTGCAGTTTAGGTCCAGATATAGTTAATAGTCTAGACCTTGCAGTTTGGATGTTGAGGAAGAAAACCAATTTTCTTTTTTAAAGTTATTTGTAACAATAAAATAAAAATAAAACCCCTGCATCATAATGAAGAATTAGACCATGGATAGCCAAAGTAAAACTTGTTTAAAGTTTTATTGCTTTACTAAACTATATAAACAACAAACATGATTTATTCACTTTGTACGGCAAATTATAGATTCTCTACTAGAAGTGCTAGTGTGTTTTTAACTTAAAATAAGGAAAACTGTGTTGAAAGAATAAATTAAGAAAAATGGAACTAAAAAGGTTTTGTAACTTTATATGCATTTCCAAGGACTGCCCACGAAACTCTGCATGTCATTTATTCTGTCTGAGCACAGGAAACAGGTAACTCACAGCTCCTCCAGGTTAGATGGTTAGTTAGAAGCCCTAAGTGATTTCCTAATTTTATGGTCACAAATGTATCCTTGTAGAAATATTACTGTCCTCTTCTCTCCTCTTGCATCTGTAGACAGTATACCACCATCCTTGAAACACCTGAAAACTGGCAAAGTCTGGAATTGCTAGGTACAGAACCTCTTTCTTAACTGAGATATTAACAGTAATGATTAATAGTAATAATAAAGTAAAGTAACTCAAATATTTTAAATGAAGCAGTAAATAATTACCTTGAACATACAATCAAGCCATCAAGATCTTCTTGATCACAGGCAATTACACCTAAGTTTACAAAATAGCAGCAGGTATTTACAAGTAAAAAAAAAAAAAGTGGAAAAATCACAGCTTTCATTGTAACACCATAATTATCAAAATAATTTTCTTGTCTTTTCTATTTGATTTTCCTAGAAGAAAGAATTTTTTTTTTTGAAATGAAAAAAAAAATCTGTTTACTTATTTTGGATATACATACATTAAAAAAAATTTCTTATTCTCATCAGAAATTCAAATCCTGTGCTTACAAATTGCCATGTGATTTCTTCCCAGGAACTGCAGCAAGGAGATAACTTTTTAAACCAATTATTTTTTAAATGATTTTCAGCAGATGCTTTACATTCCTTCATCTGTCTGATGAGCCTAGCAGCTTACATGAAACCAAGATAGCTCTGTTGTCTTTCAAGACAGGTAAGAGTATAATCTTTCCCCTAATGACTACTAATGTATGATAAAACATAGTGTAGTTTTATAGGGTTTTGACACACTGAAACACAAAAGGCTCTTAAATGTCTCTGTCTCCCTTTTCTATAAGGTCAGGTAGTTTTCTTAATCACTTTTGTCAGCTGTATTAACCTTCAAAAACTACTTCTGTTTAGTGTAGTTAGGATAGTTAAACCTCTAAAGGCTAATTTGTTCTCTGCTTGTAGGCAATCAGAATCTTGCCTTGTTTTCCTAGGCTGCATCAATTTAACCTGAGTGTGAGTTTGACCTAATTAATATTTTTGGAGTGTTGATGCGACCTCTCAAAATGAAAAGTTTTCTTCTTCCAGTATTGAGTGGCAGGTAGAAATTAAACTAAGAATAAAGCAAAAAGCAGGTTTTAAAGTATAAGCCCAGGAACTGGAACTAGCATTCAAATACCTTTAGAAAAGTCCTGATATTTTATAAGAGTTTGAGGAGTCATTGGATACTACCTGTATAACCTCAATTACCTTTGCAATCCCATCTCATAATGATATCTCTTAATGAGTTATTAACGGATAAAATTAGGCTTTGTAGTCAGTGGAATCATACGACAGAGATTCCCTTCTCCTGGGGTGACACCAGCAGAAAGCTGGTTTTATGATTTTACAGGGTATGGTGCAAGATGTGTGCAAAAGAAAGGAGCTAGGTGGGAAGGAAATACTGTAAATGAAAGCAAGCTTGTACATGTCTGCAATGAAAGTGGGCATATAAAAAAGTCTGCTCTTTGTGGCATCAAGAGCAGACTCTTGTGTGAAGCGTGTGAACAGACTCATGACTCCAAAACCAAAGTACTAAAATGACTAAAGAATAAAATAGATATAATGGAATTTTTCATTTAAAATGCACACAATCACCTACAACGATCCTCTAGTCTAACTACCTGTCCTCTTCAGGTCTAACCAAAGGTTTAAACAGGTTATTCAAGGGCATTGTCCAAATGTGTCTTAAACACTGATAAGCTTGGAGCATCGAGCCTATCTACCTCTAAGAAAGAGCATCTATCTCTCTAAGAACCCCATTTCAGTGCTCACCCACCTCCTCAGTAAAGAAATACTTCCTAACATCCAGTCTAAACCTCCCCATGTGCAACTTTGAACCATTCCCACACACTTCCTACCACTGGATACCAGGGAAAAGACACAAGTATCTCCCTTTTCACATCCCTTCCTCAGGAATCTGTAGAGACCAATGAAATTGTCCCTCAGCCTCCTTTTCTCCGAACTACACAAACTCAAAGTGCTCAGCCTTTCCTCACAGCACAGCCTCTCGAGCCCTTTCACCAACTTTGTTGCTCTCCTCGGGATGAATTCAAGACCCATCACATCCTTCTTAAATTGTGGGGCTGCGAAGTTCACACAGTTCTCAAGCTGAAGCCATATTAACACTAAATACAGTAGAATAATCATCTCTTTTGACCAAATGTTTGTACCGAGTTCATTGCACCCCAAGATGCAGTTTGCCTTCTTGGCTTCGAGGCCTACAGATGACCCACACCAAGCCTGCTGTCAATCAGCACCCCCAGATCCCTTTCTGCCAGACTGTTCTCCAGCCATTTCTTTTCCAATTTACATTGTGTACAGGGTGGCAAATTATCTTATATGCAGAATCCAGCATTTTGACTTGTTAATTTTCATCCCATTAATCATTGCCCAAAACTCCCATCTACCTACATCAATCTGCAAGGCCTTCTGCACCTCAATACAGTCAACAGCACTTCCCAGTTTGGTATCATCACCAAACTCGCTAATGGTTCTTTCAACTCTTGCATTCAGATCATTGATAAAAAGTATTGAGCAGAATTGGTCCTAGAGCTGAATACTGAAGAACACCAGCCAGATGTGCCCCCACTTGCCAGAACACTTGAGCTCTGCCCTTCAGCCAGTTCATCACCCAGTGCACCCAGCATCCTTACTCTCAGCTTTTCCTGGTAGGAGAAATTCTCTAGGCCATAACATCTTCATGGTCTCTTTTGGACCCTCTCCAGTATGCCAATACTTCTTATACTGTGGAGCCTGGAACTGGACAGAGTACCCTGGTAAGCAGCACAGTGCTACTCTTTGCCACAAGGTCACTTAGCTGGCTCATGCTTGACTTGGAGCCATGGGAGCCAGGACTGCCAGGTCCTTTTTTACCAAGACACTTGGTAAACAGGTAATAGGCAGCCCCCATGTCTACTGGTGCAATGGATTGTTCCTCTCCCTGTGCAGGACTGTGTAGCTGTCCTTTGCTGAACTTCATGAGGTTCCTGTCAGCCCATTTCTTCTGTTGAGGTTCTTCTGGATAGCAGCATGATCCTCTGGGATACCCCTTTTCCCAGATTTGTGTCATCCATGTACTTGATGAGACTGTGTTCTGCTCCATCATCCAGCTCATTAATGAAGGCATTGAACAGGATTGAACTCGGCAACCACAGTCCTTGGCTACACTGCTACACAGTTACTGGCCTCCAATTAGACTACATGCTTCTAATTCTGTAGTTGAAAAAAGAATGTCTGTATTGCCTCTGTTTTTGGGAAAAAACCAAGCCCTGAATTACTTCTTTTGTAAAGCACCATGCTATTAGGAAAATGTGAAACATCCCAGATGTGAAACAGCCTAGAGACGGGTCAAATTAAATAGATTAATGTAAAAAAAAAATAGTATTGCATTAACAATAAGCAAAAGAAAGCACACACTGTTGCAAAAAAATGAAAGTAATTCCAGCAGACAAATAAGAAAATACTTCAAATAAAAGTAATGAAAACTCAGAAAAATAATTCACGTGGAAGAATGCACTCCTTTTTTACAACAGTGTATATAGAATTATAAAAGAAACAATGAATGAAGCAAAAATGTTCATGGACATGGAATTGGACAGTATATTTTCCTCTTCCCCACAGCCATATAAAGTGTAGTTTGAAGAACTGTCACTCTCAGGGTAATATGTCAAACCAGATTTTGTCACAGGTCAAAAAATGTGTATGACTGAGAAAAAAGACTGGCACTGACCTGTGAGGAGAAAAGGGCAATGTTATTATTGAACGAGCTTGAAGATCAAGTGTTAGGATGCTCTTCAGCAGATGTTGGTTTTTTTTTTTTTTTTTTTTGTTTTGTTTTGTTTTGTTTTGTTTTGTTTTGTTTTTTGTTTGTTTGTTTGTTTGTTTGTTTGTTTGTTTGTTTTTTAATGAGAGATGTTTAAAACTGTTCAGGCTGTAAGGAAAATTCCCTTTTAAAACTTTTAGCAAAAGCAGCTAATCAAAATTGGGGAGGGAGGGTAAAATGGGAGAAGGGAAATGTGTGTGTTTATGTAAACAGCACATGAGATTCACTGGTATCACACAGGTAATTGTAACAGGCACTATTTATGAGAACCTAGAACTATAATTTCTTACAATGACAGGACCATTTAAATCTATGTTCTCATAGTCAAATTTCTTGTTAAGTGTCTAGTAATTGTCCCTTTCATCCTAGTTCTTAGATCATCTAGGGGGTTTGGGTTTTTTACATTTTTTGATCATTCAACACCTTATATCATTATGAAAAAAATCATGGATACTATGCAAAACTAATCCTAAAATTGATTTGAAGGAACTTCTATAGAAACCTTCCTATGAGCTAATATCCGTCACTCCAGAGCTATCAAATAAATTGTTATGTTAGTTTCTAAGGCATTTTGTTTCTTTCCATTTGAATGAATCCATATTTCCTTCCGTATAACTAATAACTTACTCTGGGCACTAAATATCTTATTGAAACCTAAACAAATAATTTTTTTTTTACACAAACTACTGCACCTTTAGAACTGTTTTCTGTTGGATCACCCATGCTTTTTACACTTGTTCTTTACAGCCATGTCAAGAAATGTGATAAATCCAGTGTCAGGTTAGTTATATAGCTAAGTTTGAATGATTGTGGTACCTTAAAAGGTGTGAAAGAAACAGATTTTCCAGAAGCTATTTATGACCAGTGATTGAGCAGTTACATCTTCAGCAGCTTGGACTGTCAGGAGCAGTAAGTAGGACCTGGTTGTCGGCAAAAAGTCCCTGGACAGAAAACCTGTTAAGTAATTATCAACGTTCAATACGCCTGAGTTAGTGAGGGAGTTAGGGATCCTACGTAATCTTCATCATAGTAGAAATACTTCATAACTTCTTGAAGTGATAGAACACCTTAAAAAAGATGATATATTTAATATATATACTACAATAAAATGCATGTTGAGCGTTTTGGCAACTAAAGATTCCTCAACGTTTTTGAATATCTTTACAAAAATGTTAAAGTGGAAATATATTATAAGTGATATGTGAGGTTGACTTATTAACTTGTTTTCTTTTCATGTTGGAATAGATAAGCAAGAGAAAGCTACAAAAATTTTACCATCTAAAAGCAGATTTATTTTCTTTTCAGGTTAATAAAATCATTATCATCTGGAACTAGTACACCAGCATTACAGAGAGATTTTTTTTCCACCCTTATTTCTAATGTTGTATTTGTATTAGTTTTTTGAAGGATGGAAGAAGAAGCCTGTGAAGAAACAACAGTTTCAAAAGCAATAACTTTCATATAAATATATAGGGCTTTAAGGAAGCCTTTGCTGAAGATGTGTCTGGGCGTCTTTCTGAAAAAGCAATGAACACACCAATACTGACAATAACAGGCAGCTTGCAAAGGCTGTTACTTTCCACAACAGCAACAGAACAGGTCTGTGTTTCTTTTCTGAGGCCCTCGTCTCAGTAACTAAAAATGCACAGTAACAAAATTTTACCTGTTTGTGGTACAGACAGAATGCTGTATCTCCAAGTACACAGTGGCAAAATTTTGTAAAGCTACAGTTACTGAATTGTGCCCTCTGGCACTTGTTAACACAGGATCAGGTGAACTCTCTCTGTTCTTGACTTGACGTGTGTCAACTTGCATCATGCATAACAGGTAAATGCACAGATGTAAATTTCTGTAAAAAATTTCATTATTTTATTTCGTTTGGGCTGCTGGTTCACAAGTTTTTGACAGAAATACTTTGTGTTGCCACAGGTACCCCACAGTTTAGTGCTCCCACTGAGATTTCTCCAAAACAGGTACTGCTCATGCACTCCCCCCAAAAATAGAAATAATCAAACATTAGTTCACCAGTTGATTTCAGATAGTGCTAAAATATTATTTAAATTTAAATGAAACTTTCTGGCTTCTAAGTCTAAGAGAGAGGATTTATCACTTCAGCTGAGAACAAAGAAAGGATCTTCAGCTGGTGGTGAGTTTCAGGAAAAAAAAAGGTGTGTGTAGTCATAGGAATTTTGAGCTAGGACAGTGTCTTGTATCACAGGAGGAGCATGCACTGACACTGCCTGAGGGCACCATTCCTGCTCAGGGTGGTTCCACCATTCAAGTTGCACAGACCAGGTAAATACCAATGAGTGTTCAGGCAAATATGTTTAAAAGATTCTTTCCCCAAAAATGGACATGTAAGAATCGCAGAAAGAAAGAGAATATACGTATTTCTTGTATCAGTATCAGTTACCGGTACTTGTTATCAGTACTTCTTATTTTTGCTAACATCTATATTTAAAATTATTTCAGTATAAAGCTAAAACTGTTTACAATGAACAGAGTACTTTTAAGACTTAGTGGATGCATGATTTAAATCAGTTTGCAGGATTTACTTCACTTTTAAATCCCAATGACATTAAGCTCTGGGAACATGCCAAACTCAGGCTGGTGATTTCCAGCTCCGGCAATCATCTCCCTCAATAAGCTATACAGGAGAAAAAAATTTAATAAAGTATCATTATCAAATCACAAGCTTGTTCAATGTTTTATGAACCCAGAGAAACTAGAAAAATAATTTTTCATATGCACAATAAAATAATTAGATTTCCAAGCGAAATGTTAGCAGAGTACTGTAAATTGTACAGTGTCTAATTAGACCCTGGTTCCTAACGCCATGTCTTTCACATTGACTGTGTTCACAGGTATAGTAAACATATATATTTTGTTGACTTGGTCACATTATTTCTAAGATTTTCATAGTAACTTTCAAGCTAGCAAACAACAAGCAAATTGATCCTCACATTTAAGCAATCTTAGTTTCGTTTTGAACAAGAAGTATTTCAGTGTAACTGATCCACAGATTTTGAATACCTAAACACTTTAACATTTTAAGAACTGTTCTTTAAATCATGGTTGTTTCAACCCAGAATATATTGTAATATCTTGGAGCTGTATGAACTGTGTTCCTTTTTCAGCGTGTGTAGCAGTCGCCAACACATTTAGAAGTCTATGTGTAAACTAACATCACTCTGGCCACATCATAACTGATCTTCAAGCACTCATTTCTCAGGTCGAGAATACAGAATATCTGTGGTACCCAAAACTCTGTTTGGGTTGTTTTGATAAAGATAATACAGAACAATTTTTCTGGTACTACTGCTGATTATTAGAACTTTTTAGGAGTTTTGCCTGGACTCAAGTTTTCACCCTTTATTTCTGTATAACACGGTACCTCAGACACCATGAGAAAACCTAGGTAATTCACTGACTTTGTTTTTACAATTTGAAATAATATTTCAGTAGAATTCATTGCAATTATTAATGTTGTATTAATGTTATATAATTTCTGTTATATTACACAATTTGAAACTCTATGCCAAAGTTGTGGAGTATTCAGCATGATATATTAACGCTCAATCCTTTTTAGTTAAAAAGTGCAAGGTGTTTTGAAATGGAACATTGGTGAAAAGACCAAGGGCAGTTTGAGGGTCAAACATTGATAATTTTGTCTTTAAATCACTTTTAAATGAATATGGTTGAAAAATGTACCAGTTTGACTTGCAATTTAAAATTTCTGATACAAATGCATAATCCTGAACTGAAAGCAATAAAATAATTATAATCAACATTTTATATATATGTAATTTATAATTATATATAATTGTAATAATTTGCTCAATTTACTCACAAACAGAATAAAAGTCCCAAGTATTTACAATATTCTATAGAATCTTTGAAAATACCTTCTGTTACAAAATGTGCTATTTGATACAATTTTGACAATTCCAATTCCAATTCCAATCTTAGAAAGTTTTGTCTTTTCCTCCTTGCCAAAGGAAATCTAAGGACCATATCTTAATTGCAATAATTGCTATTTATATGGCTTGTCTTTGTAGATTTTTCTAGATATAACCCTATATGACTGAGAAAAAATCTGTAGAGGTGTCTGCTGGTTTTATTGTTCTAGGAAATAATTGCTTAATTTCAGGACACAATGTGGGTTTTTTTTCTGTTTGTGCAGTAAAAATTTGATGAACTAAGTAAAAAGAGATAAAAATCAGGGTTATGGTGTGTTACTTCAAATTTTGGACTTATTATGACTAGGCAAAAGACCTGTGTGACTTCATCTACTGCAAAACAGTAATAAGAACAACTAAAATACTGTTACAGTAATTTCTTTCTACAATCATCCTATACATATTGTATTAAAAATAGAGAAAAGCAATTATATAAGAGTAATCATGAAGCAATTATTTTCTTCTCAGTTGAAAAACAGATTTATAATAAATGATTTAACAGTTGATTACATAATTTAGATCTTACATTCTTTGTTTCCAATTAAAAGTGTATGCAGGAAGGGGACAACTCAGGCAAAAATGTTTAAAAAATATACAACAGCCTTCTTTGAGGAAAAAAAATGTTGACATTACCATTTAACATGTATTCAAAGGAATTACTTTCTTATTTGACAAAATACAGTACTTACCCAGTTACAGAAAAAGCAAGGATTTTTGTATATTTTAAAATCTACCAATTATTTTAATATACATACATGTATGCTGCCTTTGTATGTACAGCTGGGGCATTAAATTTTACTTGGACCAAAATAGAAAAATGTTCTTTGTGGACTGAGCTCAAGAGTAGGTTACTGACATTCTAAAACAGTTGAGGACTGAGAGACAGCACCTGAATATTTCACTTGAGAGGCTGCCAAAATTTCCCTTAGTTTCCCATGCCAGAAAAACATTTTAAAAAATATACAAGTACCTATACATAGATGTGTATACTGTAGACACCTTTTTGTTTGCTTTTAAGTCCAGCTTCTGCTGTATGTAAAAGAAATCTATTCCTTGTTATTCTGTAAGGCAGCATCCCACAAACAGCAAGAGATGTTTCTGGCAGATTTATTGTGGTTGATCCTTCACTAGGAATGAAAGTGGAACATCTAAATTAATAATTCTTCCCTACTGCTTCTGCTTGTTACTTTTAAGATGGAAATTGATAACATGAATGTTACGTGCATTTTGCCCATCTGAAATGTGCCCAATAGAGTTTCCTGGTGATAGCAATTCTAGTGAGAAAAAAAAGCATGACTACTAACATGAGAACACTTCACAAGAATACTCCAAATTTCCATAACTCTAGAAGTCTAGGAGGATGACAGGCAAAACAGCAACTTTGAGAAAGAGGAACACTATTTCACCTCTGATTTAAGAAAAAAACCCCAAATATTACTGAATGGATACCTTCTTGAAGTGCTTTCTATTCTGTTTTTCACAACATGATCTTAAAAAATAAATTGTAATAAATAATAAGTAGGCATTTTCAAGTTCCTGGTTTTACTTTAACATCTACTGGTTGTATTTTTGGTTATTCTTTATTGCCCTCATACACTAATAAAAGCATACCTTTGGAAAGGTTGTCTCAGGATTGGTTTATAATGATAAATGTTTTAGACAGTGCTTGCTTTTATTCATCGTTTCCTGCCAGGCACCTGAGTACTGAAAATAGCAAGTCACCTCTAAAGATGTGCCAAGTAGCTAATTTGAGAACCCTGTGTCATTTTCAGGTCTGTGAACACCACAAATTTCAGCTCCCATGATTGTTTTAAAAGGAGATCAGACCAGTAAAGACACAAAATTAAACTCAGAATCCTCATAATTAGACAGCATCAGGGTTAATATATGTATAGTACATATTTTTATTAATAAACAATTGCAGAAATGGCAGAAATTGATGTAATCTTCTTAGGAAGAATGGTGTTTTGATGCACTGCAAATTCTCAGACAAAATTTGCACTCTTCTGAGGTAGAAAGGCACTCGAAAAATGGCCTCTTGCAGAGTTTAAAGTCATACACTCTACAGAATTGGGGTATCTACTTCCAGCATTTTAGGCTTGAGCTATCATTTATGTGTGTTTTACTCTAGTAAAATATTGTATAAAACCCACATTTGCTTGATATTTGAATAGCGGAAAAAGAATGAAGATAAAATTGATATTTAGAAGAAGTGCTGAAATTAAAAAAAATAGATTATGGCACCTCAGAAAACAGGAAACAAAGTGGTTCAATAATTGTTTTGGTCCTTTTAGTCTTGGATTAGAGTTTTTCCTCTGCTTTTTACTCATTTGCTCCTTGAGAAGATTAGAACATAGTAGGCAGAAATAATTTAGATCTTATCTTAGAGGGGGATTTTTTGTTTTTCCACAGCAATCATTTCTCAGACTAACTGGTACTTCCATGTTCCAATTTAGGCAACTACTTATTCCATTGCTAGTGCATGTGCAGGAAAACCTTTTTTTAAGCCAGAGAATGTAGTAGGAGTTTATATCTTTCCCATGGTTCGTATTTGCTATGCAGGTTTAAAATATCATTTAAAAATATATGCTTATTTTAAACAAGAAGTTATTTATACAGCACAATGACTTAAAACATGGATTTAACATTATGGAGTTCCTGTATTTGAAAGCAAAGTGTATTAAAGGCAAGTATATTTTTGAGTCCATAAGATTATGTTACCATTTTTAAGAACAAAAATTACATTACTATATTTCAAGCACTGGCATGATATTTTTGTTACATTTCACTTACTAAATTATCCAACGAGCATTTTAGGATTATGGCAAAATTACAGAAAATTTCTAAAGACTGAGGATTTAAGTGATGGTGATTTAAACTGGTGACAAAAACCCAAACTTGAATCTCTCACACATGTCACAAGGACCCTTGAGCCCTCTCAGGTTTGGTGCTCTTATGCCATTTACAGAGTGCAGAGTAACCTCTTCAACCTGCAGACACTCGGTTAACACAAGGGGTAAAGGAGGACTCCAGATTTCCTGTGCTCTTTCTGAGTTAGCAGCAGCAAATGAGCCCAAGGAATGAGCTCTCAGGCTGCATCCTGTAAGTGGGACAATTGCAACTGTATTTGGGCCTGACTACAGGCACCCCATTTTCTTTAACTATTAATGTAAAAGCATACTCTTTCTTTGTGTAAATAAGAATTTAAAATGCCCAGTTCTGTTTCTGCAAATTGCTCTTTTGCTTTGACATATTTGTAGAGGTTTTTTTGCTAGTCAAACCCTGTACACTGGAGGAAGAGCAATTATTTCTCATCTGCAAAGAATGGGAGTTACTCATCACAGAAAAGAGCCCCAAGGGTGTAATGGAAGGCATGAAATCTCTTACACCCCTGCATGAGGTCATCTGATAGTTCATTACTGACTAATTGAATGTATCTTATGTACAGTTGATACAAAAAATGTTCTTTACAGTCAAATTTTTCCCAAGCCTTCTCAATAAATGTCTTACCTTTAGCAAGCTGCACAGTTTGCTGCTCTTGCAATGGACTCCAGAAAACCTGAACTGATCCTTAAGTGGATTAGTTTATTTTAATGGTCTTCATTTCACTTAGAGTCCAAAATTTCCACTCTTGAGTTAAAAAGCAAAATCAACCAAATAAACAAACCATAGAATAAATACTAAAATTGTCCAAAAAGAAAGGAAAGTGGAAGTTTGTGCGTTTGTTTGTTTTCTTTTTTTTTTTTAATGTGCCATATACCATAAAAAGAAACGTTTCCGTGCTATGACATGAAATATTTACAATATATTCAGGATAAGATATTAGTGAAAATATTTTATTTCTTCAGTGGAATTTGATTTGGATTTTGAAGACCTCAGTTCATGATGAATTGTATCTTGGCAAAATAAAAGTTTACTCTGACCATATTTATCTCCTTTGTATATTGGTGTCTGAAATAAATATATATTTGTTCCATGTAATAAATAACTTTTGGTACACATGGTTGAATTGTAATCCCTAGCTATGTGTACAAGAAGCCTTCAGATATGTTCTGGATTATTTATTTATCTGTCTTGTGTTTAAAGAAATACTGTGCATTGTGTGTCTTTGTGGTGCTTAATTTGATTCTGCTATTTAAAATAAGAGGTATATAATACACCTCTAAAATACTGGAGCCACTATTCAGGCAACCTTTCTTTAATATTTTTTTTTTCACAGAAGGATTACAAGGCTGCTTCTATAAAAAAGTGCAGTTCTTTTTGATAGTTGTCTCAATGGACATTAACTACCACAATGACTGAGCTCATATCTATTTGTAGTAACAACTTAAAACACTCTACATACTTCTCTATTCAGTCAAGGATTTCTGTGGTTTCTTCTTCATTCATGCTTATCTAACCTATAAAAGAACTAGTTCTTTGTACCTCTCAAGGAAATCAAACTATTCTACTGAGAGAAAGAGCTGAATTGACCTCAACCAAATGAGTGATCCTACAGCATATTCTTGGAAAAAGAAATAGAGAATGAAAAAATAAGAAACCCGTATACTATGTACTGAGTTCAGCAGACTAAGTGCTATCATGAGCTCAGCTTCATTTAAAGTGGATGAAGTAGACTATGATTATATCCTTTCCTAAAACCTCTATAACAAAGGGGACTGGAGGAAGTGCCTCTTGTAACATCAGGGCTTAGTGGCTCCTTCAGATCCACAGCACTAGTCCTGCTGTTCTGCGAAAAGAATGAATTCCTATTACTTTATGAACTGTATCAACAAACAAACCCATCATTTTCTTATGAAATAAACTGAGTTTAAATTTTTCATTTCATTTCTTGAGATCATTGCTGCACTCATGAGTAACATTTCTCCCACCCACGCTGCAACATGAAACCCACTCAAAAGCCACCCCCACAGCATGTATTATTTTTTTCAGTCATGGTGTAACCCTTGTGCTGTGGGAACTGTGTCCCTTGGAGTTTTTATGTGTTCTCTGTCTCCCATCTACCAGGGAGTAGCAGGGAGGAGGACCTGTGGCCCTGGACAATGCCACCAGAGAGCTGCCTGTGCTTGAGGCATGAAAGGCTGGGGATATTCTCAAACATACAACATACTTGGGACCTTGATGCCTGCAGGATCAATTTGGCAACCTCTCTTCTCTCTAGGGATGGTGCAGATTGCTGACAGGTTGTAAAAGTAGGCACTGCAGCAGAGAAATGGCATTTACAGACTTGAGGCCAAGTTCAAAGAGAACTTAAATATCATCATGGATTCAGCTGCTTGTGTGTGCCTCAGGAAAGACCCAGAGAGGAAACTGTATCACAAGCAGCCAAATGCTTTTCCTTAACTCTTCACTTCAAAAAATGAAATTTAGGCTGATTTTTTGAATCCAAGCTTGCTTTTCCCTTGCGTTTTCTTAGCCCTATCAATCTTTGGAGGGCTTGATGATTTTAGCTCACCAGGTAAACTAGGAGAAAGGGTAGGAAGAAATACAGATAAAGACATGCTGAGTGTCACTGTGAGGTGTTTTATGTTAATGAACATCCCTAAACCTACAATTTGTCATCTAGGTTACTGTAATCATATAAAGCATATCTCTAGACTCATCTTTGATGGCATCTTTTAAGCCATTCCTGATAAAAACCATGGAAGGGGTTACTGAAACTAATAGTGGGAGGAAAACAGTGAGGACTACAGCTGTGGTATATATTTTCATGAGTCAGAGTCACTGTGCATGACTTTGGTTGCTAAGCATTTATTGTTTATTTTCCTACTTTTGAAAGTGAATGAGTCAGCAGGCATGTTGCTGATTAATTCCTGTCTCTACTTTGCCTGGTGAGAAAAACAGTACCCCTGAGTAAGACACCCTCTTTCCCTGTCATCTCACAGTCTGAAATAGATTAGCTGTGGAATTTGAAAGAGTGTATATCCTCTCGTTGTCACAATGATATGTGCAAGGTAAATACTGATTAACTGTTATTTTCTGAACAAAACCCTCAGTCTCCAGGCCCTGCCCCAGAGAGTGTTGATTTTAGGGGTTGGGGTTTGTGAATCTTAATTCCGTGACAGAGAGCTCTAATGAGATATTACTTGGATAAATTGGAGTTATAATAAACCTCCCTGGCAGATCATAAATGTGTTCTTCAGCTTGAGATACCACATTAAGCTTCAAATGGTCAAAGGGAAGACAGTAAGAGCTTATTTTAACATGAACTCCATCCATTTATTGTGACTTTTTTTCTGTATGTGGCAATAAACAGCTGTCTTCTCTTACAGTCAAATAAATAACCATCATCAACTGAAAATTAATCGTCCTGAAGCATGTTCACATAACTGATAGCCCTCTTTAGTGTGTAGTCCCACTAAAACCTAGTTTTCAGCTACACTAATAGTTAGCTAGTGATTTTTTTTCACTTTCTGCTGGATTTCTGGAGCCTTTTTACATAGATGTGCATATGAGTAATGCATATCCAGGAAAATAAATCAGACACTTGCAAAATCAATATCACTTATCTGACTCTGATTCCTGTGCTCTTTGCAGACATTTAGAATTCAGTCTAAAAATGCCAGGTTTCAATTAACTAGAAACAGTTTACCTTAATTAGAGTGAGTTATAATTCTAACAAGAAATAAATAATCTCAGCACAGAGGGTGAGTTTTGTGAAATGCTAATGGCCATCTAAAACCATTTTGTAAAACAAAGGGCAAGTGGTAATTTGAGTGTTGGAGCAAAATTTTTGCTACTTCTTTGTTCTAACTATTTCTGGTATAACCAAAAATTGGTAAAAATTAAAAGTCCTTAACAGTGATGTATAGAGTATATTTTACATGCATGTTTATTGATATTCAGAAAATAAACATATGTATGATAATAATTTTCCTAAAATCATTGACATATATTCCCTCCTCTTAATGGATACATTCTTCTGTCCTGGGGGTCTCTTTGGTGGTCCCTGGGGGTGGTCAACCCCAAAGTCATACCTGACCACCTGGTGAACTGGTAAAATCTGGCACAACTGGGCTGGTTGCTTTCCAGTTCTTCCTACTGAATAAGCATTGTGAAGTTCCATCCATAGGCCAGTGTTTTTTTTAAAGAATAAGCATTGTATTAACCCACCAGGTGTAAATGATTTTTCATGTGTCAACATTGGCTTTGTGGAAAAAAGTAAAAAAATAGATAATATCCCTGTACTATCTCGAGCTCTACAAAAATAAGAATCATTTTCATTCCCATCAATATTCAGAAAATAGTTAATAAAAGTGGTTTTAAGGTCAAAACTTCCTTTGTTTCAACTATATTCAGCAGAGTGTGAATACTAACTGTAAGTAACCCATCTAGCATCCAAACTGTTCTGGTCTGCTCTCTTTGTCTACTCCAATATTCACAAAGAAAAGAGGGCATTACTGATAAGACTAAAACAAATTTTCTACCTTCCTGGCTGTCAATAAGATAGATTTTTTTTTTCTGATCTTTTCTCTCAAGTTCGTCTCCCAAAACAATGTTTGATGAGATTTTTATAAGATTAAGAAAAGGGGAAAAGTCATGTTTAATGTCAGCCAAAGCCATTAAAACCGTACCTTTACATTTGTATGAACAGAGACATTAATCAGCTTCATTTTACTAAAGTCTGTGGATAAAATCCCTTGCTTATTTATCATATTTCTCTCTTTGTGAGCTCCTAGAACAGTTCACAAAGATCCTGGTCTTGTGTTGCCTCTTCCAGGAATGAAATGTAGCCAAAAATATACCTGGCAGGTGAAGGTCATATACAGGCTTACACTTAGTAAATACTCTCCCACATGTCATTCTGAGCTTATTTAAAAACCTGTGGTGCTAGAATTCAGAGAAAAAGAATAATTTTACAACATTTTTCACTCCAAAGAAGGCCCAACTCACCTTGTAAAGTGCTGCTCATAGAAATCAAAGGAAAGATGGAGATGGAAAACCTGAGTCTGCGGAATCAAATCTGCCACTAATCTAGCTGGAAGACAGTACAGCACTTATGCTCCTGAAGGAATGGAAATTATGGGAGTCATTCACGTATCAAACCTGAGGACTATAGTGCCATTTTAGACCTATCTGGTATTTCCATCTTTCATGATTTGATACAGGACCTGCAGAAAATCCATGTCATTCTTGAGATGCATCTGGATACATATATATATATATATATATGTATATATATATATATGTTACCTGGTGTCACACATGTCCTGCATTCTGATGTTTATATAGGCACCAGGAGCTGTGAATTACACTTGGCTGACCAGTAAAATAATAGAAGAGATCTCACATCTCGAGGTACATAATGTGATATTGGCACTGAAATTCAAATGTATTGAACAATGAGTTCCTTCTTATTGATGTCGTGCCCTAAATCACATGGGACACTAATATCCATCTGGATGTTACTGGGAATTTGTCCTTCCCTTTCTGCAGGTATTCTGCAGAGAATGAAAGAAAAATTCTTCGTCTTTTCTGAGAAACAATTTTGGGCATTAATGCACATTAGTTTCTGTTTACATCCTTATTCTTAATTCCCTTTTACTTTTTCTTCCTCACTTTTCATTTTTCCCCCCAATCTTTACTTTCATTGTCTTCTGTTAGAAATAACTTGCTTGCATAGCTAACACTTCATTTTCACAGCATCACTGGGAGATTAAGAGTGAAAAGATAGCTAAAAATGTTTTAGGAACTCCGATATTGGTACAAATGTGACAGGCCTTTGAAAAGTCGGCAATGTCTAAATTCTGTTTTTCCTCACTAGCAAGCCTGTATGTTAAGTCAGAAAAAAACCCAAAAACAAATCAACAAGACCCAAATACAAAAAAAAATCCAAATCAAAACAACAGAGCTACATCTAGTTCTTTCTGTATATGTGTAGTTTTATCATGTTTTGTCTTCAAGAAAATAAGATTAATCTCAAATAATAGTGAAGACAATAGCTTCAAAAACACTTCAAATATCTATTCCTCTTTTCTAAGTAAAATACCTTATTAATACCATTGATGAACCCATCAAATAAGTAATTTTCATTTGAAAAAATTCTCAGTTTAAGGAAAAAAATGAATTAAATATGTGCTTACTGATTTTTAAGTACTTTTTTACACGTCGTACACATATGTAGCTTTTAAAACATATACAGCATGTTAAGTGTCAGCTTCTTGCACTGGAATGAAGCACAGTAATCATATGTATTCGAAACCTAAAAATTATTTATGGTCACAGTCATATGTCACTCTGAATCCCACTTACTTTACCTAAATATGACACTTATATTTGCAGTACCTTAATTAGTTACCTATACTGCTTTATCAAGTGGTCTGCAAAGCTACTATAGCTTGCTGTCTCTGGGATTGTAAAGAGAGTGTGCTTTCACATACATATGAAAAAGTCTTTCATGGCCTTTACTGTGTATAACTAACCAATCCTTGTTCTTGCAATAAATCACTTCAACAACTGACATTTGTTATAATTAACACAATTTGTCATCTCTCTTTGACAAAGCAGCTCTGCAGCCATCACAGTGTCATGGGCTCTAAACTCCTTAGCAAAAGCCAAAACAGAGATATGTTTCATTGTTTTGTAGAGCTTACGCATTTAAAAATGGAATGGAAAATATGGTTTGAAGTGCTTAGGTAACACTGGGAAACTCAAAATATTAACTTTACAAGAGATAAAACTGTAATCAATTCTAATTTTCCAGTCCTGCATGTAATAATTTCTGTCGATCTAAACTGAAATTAAAATGTGTACTAATAATAAATCCTTTCATCTTAATGTCTGCAAATATTTTGGATACTATTACTAAGTTTAAACTCACAGTTATAAAGATTTTAATCCAGAAACTTTAATTATTCTGCTGTAAAACCAGATATAGAATTAGACTAAAATGAGACATAAAATGAAAACATGTGCACTTAGAAAAAGCATCCTAAATGTCACGGCTATCACATTAACTTATTAATGTAGCACGCTTTTTTTTTTTTCAGTCCCCATGGAAAAGTGAAAAACAAGAAAGAAGATACGGTGCTTCAGATGTCCATCTTACAACATATGATTTATAACATAGCATGACAGAAAATAAAATTTTAAGAAAGAGCAGGATATAATCCATTTTTGAAAACAAAATAAAACCACAAAAACCCTATTCAAAGATGCAGAGACTCTGAGGAAAAAGGAGAATAATCTCTGCTATATTTGGATAAATCTTGATTTGCTTTTTTCTTTTGGGAAACAAACAAAAAAAAGAAATAAAGATCTCAGAAAACCACTCAAGACAAATCATTTCTGGAAGGGAAAACTAGCAGGGAAGTCCCACAAATTCCTTTCCACATTTTCCCCAAGCCAACGGCACAACTAAAAAAATAATATTAGTGCTAAGAATAGTTTACTTCCTTCTTTGGGAACTGAAATCCCCCTTTTAAACCCTTTATCTCATCCTGAAAGAGAAAAGAAATATTAAACTGGTCATAAAATAATTATCAGTTCACATACAGGCCTTTATACAACCCTCTCAAGAGATATAAAGGGCCTTAAGTACAAATGACAATCAGATTCATGTGGCTTGAATATGTGGAAAAAAATTACCAACTTCAGCCAACATAAAATCTGTTTAGAGGAATTCTCTACAGTATCATACTATTTTTATTGAAAAAAAAATGATACAAATGTTCCAACTTTTGCGATAGCTATGTCTTTTGGGTTATTTCTTTTGAAATTCGTGCTGCTACAGCCTTGGGATTAGGCATAAATCCTAGCCTTCATTAAAAATACAAAGTTGACCAAGTTTGTACTATTTTTGTTATAAAAAAATCACAAAGTTTGAAAATTGGTCCCATGAATGATGACAAAAAATCACAAAATCTTAATAATGAGTAGTTTTAAAATAATTTATGTAATATAAACCAAACAAATGATTTATGAAGATCTAATTTATTATTATCAGTGGCTTGTGGCTCTCAATAGTGTTACTACTCTAGGATAGGGAGACTGTCATTATTTGTTGCAGGAGCCAAAATAACAAGACTGGCTTAATAACACCGTAGGGAAGATTTAGCAAATATATGTACAGAGATGACAGTGTGCATATGTATGGCAACCTCTCTGTTATCCCAGAGTGTTCATTAAAACTAATATAAGGAAAATGTCATCCAATCCAAGCAACCTGTATTTCTGATTTATCAGTCATTTAGTTTCATTTAAGTTGGATTGATTTTTCCTAGGCTTCATTGATTACTGAGAATGAACTAGTTTGAATTATTTTACTAACACCACCATATGGCTAATAAATGTTATGCTGTAAGGGAGACAATATTTCTTACATGCTTTAGCCCACCACCGGTACCAAGAAACAGGACCCTCATTTTAAAGATGAAAGAATGGTTCTCCTGAGGCATACAGAAAAAGAAACCAACAAAACAAAACAACAAACGGCAACAACAACCAAAAAAACCCAAACCAAACCAAAACCAAAACCAAAACCCAAACACATTTCTAGGAAAAGGATGAGATCCAGACAGGACATAGTAGGAAAGAAGGGAATGCTTTTGCAAGAAGCAGGAAGTACCAAGTAACTGAGAGGAGTCCCCTTACCAGTGGCCACCTGGGAACTCCTCAGTCACGAGGCATGAAAATGTAAGCACTAATTCTCACATGTTGAGAAGCTAGCAAAGACCCCAGAGTACTTTACACATTAAGCAGGATTTTGAACATGCTTTTATAACAACCAATGCAAACACAGGAATAACAGTGCTGGCAGAGAGCAGAGGGGAAGGAAGGCCAGAGGTCATTTGGTTGATCTGCCTGTGGAGAGCAACTGCTCTCCTCTGCTTCCTGACAGACTCCTATCTTCTTGAGGCTTTTTTATACTCAGTAATATTGGTTCTGCAATTCTCACAGACAATGAAATTGAGTTTCCATCACCTTTCTGTGAAAAGATCTGCAAAGACCATCCCCAAGTAGGGGTTAAAGCTGTTCTTGTAACCCCATCACAGATGGGTAGATGAGATTGTTGATGAGCAGTAGTCTTAAGTATTCAGGGTTTGCTCCATCCCTTGTCCCTTGGACTAATTAAGACCCTTTTAAAAAGATTGTTGTTCATGTATGTCATGTTTTCCCAGCATTTTCTGTCCTCTTGCCCCTTTGCATCACCTTAAGGTAGACATCTATCAATCTTCCTCAAGCGAGAAAGAGGGAGTAGTCTCTAAGTTTTAAGTTTATATAA